>JAEQBH010008565.1:0-94556 GCA_016808115.1 Tetrastigma voinierianum
AGAAAATTCATTAATATTAAAAATAATTTGTATATGTCGGTAATAAAATTACTCTGCGAGTTAGAAAACAAATTGTACTTAAAACTTTTAACCTTTTCTTAATAATTTTTAACTTAATATCCCGCCTCTTTGTATTTTTAGGCTATATTTGGAACCCAGAAAGTATTAAGAAAAAAAAAATAGAGGAAAATAAAAAATAGTTTTAAGCAATAAATTAATTTTATATATTTATTCAGACTCATTTTATTTATTCCATCTACATTATGAAGGACTAAAAAATTTAAAAATATGCAAAATTTTGAAAATTTTCATTATATTTGATTTCTTTTATATTTTAGCGGTGAAATCGAACCACGAGAAAATAATTTTCTTTAGCATTTTTATTTATTTTCCTATTATTTTCAAGTTGCTGAAAAGCAGGGCATAGGGTTTTTAATATAAATAATTATATATTATATTTGTCCATGTATTGAATTCGAGGGGCCAGGGCGAAGTAGGATATATACTACGACGGATTCAGAACAGTATCCCCGAGTAATAATTAGATTAAATGTTAGTATTTCTCCTCTTTCCTCCATTCGGATCGGGTATATCTGATTCTTCATCGGGTTGAAGAAAATTGTCATCCTTATCGGTGACCTTTTACTGGAATGAATTAGGGGTGTAATCGAGTCGAGTCGATACAGAGTCAAACTTGAACTCAACTCGATTCAAACTCGATTGAGGTTTTTTTTCTTCGAGATGGTTGAGCTACTCGAACTTCGACCGGCCGAGTTCAAATCAGGTCAAAAGTAATAAATAATTATATTCGGCTGACGATTAATAAAATAGTAAAGTTCGATTAAGGCTAGCGGCGAAGCCGTGAAAGTCGGTGTGTGATCACGGAACTTCGATTGCGGCCAGTGGTGACTGCGAGTCATGGAAACGGCGCGCGCTTTGCGGTTCGCGTGGCCCTGAAACCGGACGAATACCAACTTCCTCCGGTGGATCCTTCTTGGAACGACAGCATAACGAAGGGCCAAAATGTAATTAACCAGCTCAAGAACAACGACAGAAAATAAAAGCCGTTATGATATATTATTCTCTCTCAGTTGCGGATTCCGAGTTCGGAGCGATACGAGGATTATATTCGTCAATTGTAGTACTAGTAGTAGTATCGAAAATGTCGAATGTTGTTTAGAGTGAGTGTCTTTTGTTTTTGTCCAATTCCATTTGTTTTCCCATTCCCATGGAATATATATATTATATATGACCGTCATAGATAGAGCTTTGTATATGTTGTGTGTGTAAATTTCAAGTTTGTTTGGGAGAAAGGGGATGGTTTTCTTTGTCAATTTAAATAATAATGTCTATACCTTTTTTGTTCATTAAGGTGAGCCAAACATGTAGGTGGTCTCGAGTTTTAAGTCCCGGGAATGCAGTTGTGTTATATGGTAGGGTTTTACCGCCTTTGTGATTTATCCCGGTTCGACGACTCATATGAGGATTAGTCTGATGTCTTTAACAAAAATAAAGGGTTTTATAAATACTTAGTTCTTTGTTTGTATGGACTCTTCGATTGTGGATTTGGCAAAATCTGAAAGCTTGACATGTACGACCAGCGAAACACTAAGGTGGTGTTTGTTTTTTTTTACTTAATATTGAATAGGGTTTAATAGCATTAAATATTAAGTTATTTGTTTTTTAATATTGAGTAATGTGTAGGGATGACAATTGGACGAATTATTTCGGGTTAAGATCTGTAGTACTTTTAATGGGACGAGTTTAGTTAATTGTAGTTGGGTTTTAGTGGGTTTAGTTTGTTTTCTTCATCCAGAGACGGGTTTTGGGATGTGGGTTTAGGTATTGTTACTCTCGACCCGTCTTGATTATATTTTAAAAATATTTTATTATTATTTTATTTTATACTTTAATATAAGTAATAATAATAATTAGGAAATGTTTTTATAATAAATAATTTATAAGAAATTTCATAATATTTTTTATTTTTTATGAAATATATTAATTTTAATATAATAAAAAAATACATATATATATTAAAATAAAAACAAAAATTAAATGTAAGCGGGGTAGGTTAGGAATTTTACCGTCACCAATTAAAGTTTTATTTTAAATGAAACGTGTTCGAAGGGAATTGAAAAAAAAATAAGCGAGTCGAATTAGGATGGGGTTATTAAGATCCCAAACTCTCAGTTATTAAATTCGCAGTAATGGAGTGTTGTTAGCTATTTTCTTTATTGGGTAATGATAAAGTTTTTCTTGTTTTTGTGGAAAATGACTTTTTTTTTAAATAAAAAGAAATAAAATATTTTCTTTTTATGTTAGAACTTTTTAAAATTTTTTTATGATAAGTTTGTAAAATTTTTAAAAAACGACATTTATCTTGAAAGTTGAATGAAACTTGTAGTCAATCCAAAAAAAACAAATAACTCCTATCTCGACACATTTTTTGTGGGTTTGTGCTGAGTATAATCATGTTTGGGTCAAATTTGTGTTGACCCGTATAATCCATTTAATAACCAAGTTATATTCGCGTCAATTTACATAACACCAATTTGACCCTATTAACTTATTTAATTACAATGTTTATTAATATATAACCTAGATTAACCTATTTAATATGTTATTTGTGTTAAATATTGATGATTGATCATAATTTTTATCATTTTAAATCACCAAATTAATAAACGGGTTGTTCGTATTGTGTTACCCAATCACTAATTGGGTTGTGTTTGAATTTGTTATTTTTAACCCGTTTATTATTATGGTTTCACAACTTATTGAAATGGTTTCATAATTGAAATTAGGATTAAGGACTTTTTTATTTTTACTTTCTACATCTATTACCCCATCAAATGCCTAATTCAAGTAACAGAGCGTTCAACGTTTAAATAAATACGGGCATAGGGAGGGGATGGGTCCCGGGTTTGAGTCCCAATGAGAATAGTTTCTTCTGATGTAACTAAGCTAGTTTATTTGTTAAAAAAACACTTAGGCATCTATTAAAAAGAGCTTATTTGATAAGTATCTGAGATGTGCGATCAGAAATATTTATTGTCGAAGTAGTATACATTTCGAGTGGTAGGGCGTAGAGGTTCAACGTTGAATAGACAAAAGGTAGGGACGAGGAGAGGGTCAGGGTTCGAATCTATACTTCTGGCTTATGCGCTAAAGTGTTTAGGTAAAAGTCGTTTTTCGAAATAAAGCAAGCGCTCCACGAAGGGTTTGGGACGGAGTTACCCCATCCGTCCAGCTCGTTGTTTTTCAATTTCCAAGCATGCGTTTAAAAAATTAAGCAGTAGAATGGATATAGGAGAATTCTAGCTTAGTCTTGTTTATATTTGATTTTTTGTTTTTACTTTTTATTTTAAATTTTTATATTTACCTTTTTATTTTTATTATATTAAAATTAATATATTTCGTAAAAATAAAAATATTATAATTTTTATAAATTATTTATTAAAACATTCTAATTATTATTATTATTTATATTAAAAATATAAAATATAATCGAGGCAGTAGGAGTAATAATACCTCAGCAGGTCCGGCTCGTCTCGGATTTGAGAAAAATAAATTGAACTAAGCTAAAACTCGATTATAGTTAATAAACTATCCCATTTAGAGTAGGGTGGGTAGCCAGAAATAATCACTTGAATTTGCCATCTCTATTCACTACTGCAATTTAAAAAAAAGCAATTTGTCTTATCTTGGTAAATATAATTCGATTATTAAGTTAAAAAAGTTAATTGATAAGTAAAACCCGAAACACCGCACGGTCACTCTTCTAGTTTCATAAACCCGGTGATGAAGTGGTTTGCTCAACTTTTGCGAGAGGAAGTAGGCCACATTCAGACTTCAGACTTCAGTCTTTAGAAACATGTTCATCTTCAGCCAATAGATTCGCTTTTTCTTGCTCCTCTGTGAGAAAAAACCAAAGAGGTTAGAGTTTTGTAGATGCCAAGCATGTTGAAAACAGAGTTTTAACTATCCTAGATTAGGGGTGTAAACGAGTCAAGCTACTCTCGAGCTCGACTCGTACAATACTTGAATTAGACTCGGAGCTTAATCGAGTTTTACTATTTTATTAATCGAGTCGGAACTACGGCCAGGCTTCGATTTGAACATCAGAAAAGGTACGTCCCGAATTTGGGCTTAAGAATGTCTCTCTATTGACTAAGGCTGATTACTACTATCCCAGACTCGGTACTTCATGTTTATGCATAATGCGAAAAATTCCAAACTATTTTTTATATTTTCAATTATCGCTTTGGAACACTAAAAAAACCAATCAAGAAAAGATCAAAATTTGTCTTGAAAAGTTCTCCTCCCTATTTTCTTTCTCTCAAATTTTCTAGAAATTGAACATAGCCTTTTTTTTTTATCGATAAAAAGCAGTATATTGATCAGAAAAAGAACCAAACGGTTCAAAATACCTTTGGAGGTATCTGAGAAGAACCAGACGGAATGAAAAACAACGAGAAGAGAAGGTGGCTTTTATCCTTTGACGAGGTAACCCCGTTCTCGAGCCACCACATTCCTTTCCCACCATAAAGTCGAATAAGCTGAGGCGCTTGACAAAATATTTTGCATTTTTACCGCTCGCGGCGAAGAGAAGGGTTTGAATAACCGAACACGGGAAAACCCAACTAGTCCCAACAATCATCAAAAAGAGATCCCAAAGCATCCTGGCTTTCTTACAAGGGTCTAAAGTGCATTATTACATAAAAAGAACAACAATTTGGTCAAGGGTCAGTAGGAAAAACCAACCAAATCTAGAAGTAGGGGTGACAATTCGTGTTAATGGGTCGTGTTCGTGTCGTGTCAATGTACGAATCGTGTCAACATTCGCCAACCCAAACCTGACACGAATAATAAACGTGTGACATTCGGTAGCAGGCTAACCCGTTTTATTATTATTCGTGTTGGCGGTCGACCTGAATATGACCCATTAATTTGATTATTTAAAAAATAATAAGATTTATAATTAATCATCCATGCATATTTAACACAAATAACCTATTAAATTTAACATGTTTATTAATTTTATTATTTTAATTAATAGGAATTATAATTAATAATCCATATTTAACGAATAAGCGTAAATTGGTTAATTAATTAATATAATAATTAAGCGGGTTAGTCGGATCGAGTGCGTGTTAGGCGAGTCAACGCGAATATGACAGCGTTATTAAACGTGTTAGTCGGGTCAATACGAATATGACCAAAACACGATTATACTCAACCCAAACCCGTAAAAACCGTGTTGGGTTCGTGTTGTGTTCACGTATCGGGTCAAATTTTGCCAGCCCTATCTAGAAGTAAATGAAGAAGAAAATTATATCTATATATATATAATTTAAGTTTACTAAATGAAGAAGAAAAGACAGAGAACAATGGAGAAACACATGAGAGGGCTTCTGCTCTCTTCCATAAGGTTTTCCTAAATTATATATATATATATATGTGTGTGTATGGACATTTTGTTAGATTCACAGACATTATGGTTCTGTTTGGAACCCGGAAAGTACTAAGGAAAGAAAACAGTGAGGAAAAGTGGAAGGAAAATTTTTTGGGGGGAAAATATAAAATAAGTTTGAACTTAATAAATTAATTACATATCTTCCATTGGCTAATTTTATTTGTTTTTACGTATTTAGATTTAGGCGTCTCGGCAGTTGTAAAAAGACCAGCATCTAAAGCTATATTTTGCTTCAAAAAACAATTTTTTGAGATTTAGCTTAAAGCTAAAAGGGTATGAGCTCCAACATCTAAAAGTATTCCAATTTTCTTACTTCTATTGCTTTATCATTACATCATATACCCTTCATTCATACATATCGAACAAAAGTACACACGAAATGGAAATTTACATCATATACCCGATATTGTGATAAGCGGTTGGCAATGATATTTACTTTATCTTGTCACTTTGTTCACAAGCAATCTTTTTGCTTGAAGGATTGCTTCACTGTTGGAGACGGGTTTTTTTGTTTGAGCATCTATTTTTTTGCTTTTGCTCCACTGCTGGAGATGCTCTAAGAAATTTAGAAAAATGTAAAATTTTGATTATATTTGATTTTCTTTTATATTTTCTATTGTGGAGCCGGCATGATAAAATCATTTTCGCCATTTTCTTTGCCAATCTTTCGGGTTGACGAGCTATGTATGCAAATCTTAACAGCTTAGCTTTTAGATAAATCGACAGCTAACATGGTACCAAAGCTTCGCTTATCTGGAGATCTTAGGATCAACTCCTCTCCCCCATATATCACTGTCTGATCATCTTTTATCACAATTTGAGATTTTTCGGGTTCAGATCAACATCTAACTGAAGGTGTTTAGCACATTATGACCCAAACAAATCCTAACAGCCAAAACAATAAGTAAAACTGACAATTCAATATGTACCAATTCAGGAAATTACTCACCCATAAGTTTAAATATCGCCTTTTGTGTTCGTCTTTCCAGCTTATCTAGCTTCTTCTGCACATCCCTTCGAAGGTCCCAGTTTGGCTTCTTCAGGGCAATGTTCTAAATGGATCTGAAATTCACAATATTAGAACACAAAGGAACAGGCTAAAGACATAGGCCTGTTTGGAACGAAAAGTATCGGGGAAAAGAAAAAAATCATAAGAAAAATGATCTTACCGTATTTGGTTTTCCTTTACCGAAAAATATAAAGAAAATAAATATAATCGAAATCCCTCAGTTTAGTAAGTTTAGTTCGAAAATTTTACTTCATCGAAATTCGAATGTGAAATTTTGATGTATTTTAATCTTTAGTTTTTATTTTTCGAAAATGCGTTTCGTCTTGGGTGGTTGAAAATGAATAATAAAAAATCGGGTTTTGTAAAACCGTTTTCTTGAAAATGAAGTTAATGAAAGCGATGAAAATATGTTTAAAATGCGGTTCTGTCGCGTCCGTGTTTTTCGTGAGCATGATGAGAAGAAAATCGAAGTGGAAGACGAAATGGGAAGAAAAGAAGAAAATAGCTACAATCCCGTGTTTTCGTTTTATCCCAATCAACAAAATCCCTTGTTTTCAATTTAATTCGAAAACAAGAAAGCAACGAGAATAGTTTTACGTTCGTATATAAAATGTTGAAAATAGTGAATTCGTTTTCTTTGTTTTCAAATTTGTTTTTGTCACGATTTCGTAACTAAACGTGTTTTCCTTGTTTTCGAAAAGTTTGAATAGAGAAAACAGGAAATTTTCTACCTACTAAACAAGGCCTTATATATTTTAACATTTTTTAGTCTTTATATAATAGATAGAAACAAATAAAATGAGTTTAAATAAACATATAGAATTAATTTATTAAGTTTAAACCTATTTTTCTTTCCTTTCGCTTTTCCTCTCTATTTTCTTTTCTTAATATTTTTAGGGTTAAAGCAGGCGTGGGATTCTTGTCGGGCTTAGAGTGGAGTGACGAGAGTACCTCTTTCTCCTGCGATGGTGGAGGTGCTCTTTGCGGGGTCTTCAAACCGGTAGCACCGATTGAACAAGCTTACCCTCCACCGAGAGCTCCTTATCATGGGAGGTAGTGCGGAATTTCATCTTGGGATGCGCAAGATCGATCTTGTTTAGAAACCCGGCAAAATCAAGGGACGATAAATAATGCGTTAAATTATTAAATCGCCGTTGACGATTTCTTGGTTTTGAACGAAACGCTGGTTCGGGCACTCAACGTGAATAGATTAATGTACGAGAACTCAATATAACTATGATATGGGAAGACATAATATAGACAATAGACATTCCATGGGTGTGGGCCGGACAGCTCGATCACTCGACCGACTCGATAAAACTCAGATTAGTGTAGATCTGGGTAGAAATGTGCTTAGTGATGAACTGCAACTTTCGGCTCGAAAAATTTCGCGGCTTCGAATATTTTTGTATAAGAAATTTTAAAGTTTTTTTTTTTTTTTTAATTTTTATGTATCTCTACTTTAGGGGATGAAATAAATAATATATCTCTATTTTTTTATTCTTAAACAATCATACATTTTTATTAATTTGATTATAAATATATTTATTTTAAAAATAATTAATTTTCTTTAAAGAAAGATGTAAGAGAATAGGATATTATTAATTATATTAATAAGTTAGTATTATAAACGTGATATATATATATATATATATATATATATATATATATATATATATATATATATATATTTAAATGCAGGTCTCACAATTTGGATATATAATTAGGAGTGCTAATGAAGCTTGAGGCAATGCGCATTCTCGGACTCGACTCGATCAAAACTCGTCGAGCTCGAGCTCGACTCGAAATGTTAACGACTCGACTCGAGCTCAGTTGAACTCGAACTTGACTCGCATCATTAGCACCCCTGGTGTCTTATCTTACAAAATGTCTATCGATGTTAGCCGTAAATGCTTGATACCCGTTTCTTATATGATATAATAAAAAAAAATTGTCATTTTTTTATGTTTTATTATATGTTTCTTTGCAAACCAACCAACCATGTTCAACGCGATATTAAATCCATTTCAAATCCTCCCACCAACCCGAAAATTTCTTTCAATTTTTCCCTTTACAATTTTCTTTCATTAGAGCCTTAGGACACATGCATTTACGGTTTTGAAAGCGTTTTCTGTTCTAGAAAACAAGGAAGAGCATTTCGCGTTGGTTTCTGTTTTTCTTTTGTTTGAAAAAGCATAAAACTAGCGAAAGCCGATTCAAAAGAATAAGAATAGTTTTCAAAAAACAACCAAATGTTGTTCTATGTGTCTTCAAAAACTGTTCTTAAAAATAGTTTTCAAAAACAAGAACCAGACAGAGCCTTAGTGCTTATTTGTTTCGTGTTTTTTGAATATTGTTTTTTGTTACTAATAGTACACTTTAGGGCTTGTTTGATTCATGTTTTTTAAAACTATTTTATGTTCTCAAAAAAATGAGACCATGGAGAAACAACCCTTGAGCAAGCGCTAAGTCGAGATAACAAAAACAATTTTCACAAAACACCCAAAATGATGTTATCATTTTTTTTACTTTCCCTTTTTTTTTGACAACCATTCACTTTAAATCAACTGAGCTAGGGCTTATTGGTGTTCTCGGTGTTTTCAAAAACTGTTTTTAATAACAGTTTTCAAAAACATGAACCAAAAATGTTGTTATGTAATGTACAGTATTGCTTAAAAATAGTTTTAACGAAGCCAGAACCAGTAATAGATGCCTATTTGTTTAGCGTTTTTTGAAAATTGTTTTTGTTACTAAAAAACGAGAACAAGAAAAACACATAGTACACTTTAGGGCTTGTTTGATTCATGTTTTTTAAAACTGTTTTCCGTTCTCAAAAAAAGGAGACCGTGGAAATTATGAAGAACACCTTTGGTTCCCATTTTTTTTATTCTGAACAAACGCAAAAAACAAAAAACACTAAATTCAGATAACAAAAACAAATTTCACAAAACATCAAAATGATGTTCTCAGTTTTTTTTTTACATTCCCTTTTTTATTCACAACTATTCACTTTAAATCAACTGAGCTAGGGCTTATTGGTGTTCTCAGTGTTTTCAAAAACTGTTCTCAATAACAATTTTGAAAAATTGGAACCAAACATATGGTTATGTATAGCACAGAAAACACTAAATTTAAAGAACAAATATCAGTTTTCAGATAAATAACATTTTTCAAAGCACAGGAACCAAACAGCTTTGCTTCTAAAGTATCATGAGCAAGACCCAATATCACAGCTTTGCTTGCAAGAAAGAAAACATATCGAATTCATATAAAAAATACTCACTCTTCTTCCATGGTGGAATCAGCATCCTCAAGCTTATCTTGATCCTCGGGAGCATTGAGGAGCTCTTGTGCTGCTTTCAGAGCTCTCAGCCTCTCCCGCCGCGCGGCAGCCACCTGCTCAATCGACTCTTCTTCTTCGCCCATCACTTTCACCTACATCAAACAGAATCAAAAGATTTGAATTCTTTCGGAATGAAATCAATGGCTGAATTCTACACTGTAACAGCAGGTCAAGGAATTAGATTCAGGCACAAAGAAACCCTAAACTTAGGAATTATAAACTATTACAGAGAGATTGAAAATTTTTCACAAAATAACCTACCTCACGACGACGACGAAACAACCTTGACGACGACAACGACGGCGACGAAACAACCTTGACGACGACGATGGAAACGGCGACGGCGACGAAAAAACCTCGCCGGCTAGCCCTCGCCTTCTTTGGGCCTTTAATAAAGAAGTTGAAGGAAAAAACTACATCTTCTAATTTCTATAAATAAAGAATAATTATAATTATAAAAAATAAAAAACTATATTTTCTGATTGAAATTTTGAGATTTTTTAAATTTATTTAAAGTATGAAAAATGGAGGAAAATATAAAATTTATAATTAATAAATTATATTTAAATATTTTATAAACTTATTTGTAAATTTATTTCAACTATATAGATAGAATTATATAGCTTTTTTTTTTTAAATATAGAGATTATTATATAATTTAAAATTCTGAAAAATTTTACTTAATCTTTTTCAATAAAATAAAACATAACAACTATTACATAATATACAAACTGAATAAATATCTAAAAATAAAATAAAATATAACATGTATAATATATATATATATATATATATATATATATATATATATATATATATATATATAAGGTTCTTATATTCTATATTTTTTATTTTTATGACATGTATAAAATTATAGAATTTAATTAATAAGAGCGCCCAAATAGGAAGTGCTTGGCCAGTAGCCGTCGGCCGGAAAAATGAGGGCTAGTACCTGAAACTTTGCGTATTTTAAAAAATTTCGTAAGCTTTAGGTGGCGTTTGTTTTTGAATTAATCTTGAAAATTTGAGCAATTTCAGCGTTAAAACTATTTGTTTTAAAATTTTTAAGAGCTTGTGCTGAAATTTTTAAAAAGTTAAATAGAAAAGTGAAAATATTTGTTTATTCGAGGAAAAGAGAATGATTTTAAAGCTAAAATAAGAAAAAGCTGTCATTCTTGCGAAGGGCTAGTAATACTTTCATTCACCCAGGATGACAGGAGGTTTGGGACGGCCTATCTCGACTTTCTTCGTTTATTTTTAATTAGCGAACTATTCGTTTAAAAAAATTAAATATAGACGGGCGGGATAAGGAAAATTACTCAAAGTCCCGAATTTACATTTAATTTTGTTTTATTTTATTTTTATATTTACTTTTTATTTTTATTATATTAAAATTAATATATTTACGTAAAAAATAAAAATATTATGAATTTTTATAATTATTTATTAAAACATTATAATAATAATAATTATTAATTATATTAATGTATAAAATAAAATAATAAAAATATTTTAAAATATAATTGGCGGAGTAAGAATGCGAGCACATCCGACATACCAGTTTGAAAATAAGCAAAACACATTAAGCACAATTCTGGAGTTAAAATAATACGAATTAAAATTTAAAGAGCGAGCGAGCGAAACGCCGAAAATAATCCCGAGTCAGCAAGCTTAGTCCCGCAGCTTTATACTAAGCAGGAGCTTAGGACAGGTGGTTTTGATAGACACAAGAATTAAAACCATATTTAAAATTTAATACACAAACTAAATTATATATATATTTGAAACTTATATAATAAGCTTATTAAATACGTATTATAAATAGAAATTTAACAATACATGTATTTAAAATAATATAAGAATAGAGATTGTGCTGCAAGGGCATGAGTCGGGCGTAAAATGAAGCGCGGTTTCATAGCCCAAAGCAGCAGGCAGGCAGAAGCCCGTTCAGAGTTGGGCTGGAATCGGGCCGTAGACATTGGGCTTTTTGGAGGCCCATGTCACCAATGGGTTGCTTTCCTTTTCTATGTGATGTTTCGAAAATAAAAATGACAGAGAAGATGAAGGAATTGAAAAATCTTCGAGAGAATGAATAGATTAAAATTGATTGATTTTTGGATTTGAGGGCACGATCAGGGAGAGTGAGTGATTGAAGAAGAAGGGATGGAGTCGATCGAAGAAGCGAAGAAGAGATGCAGAAGGGTAATGGAAAGAGTAGAAAGACTGGATACCTCCAAAATCACAACTTCCTGCAAGGGCACTCTCCTCAAATTGGCCATCTCTGAGCTTAATTTCCTCTCCTCTACCCATCTCCATCAATCCTTCCCCCTCAGGTATCTTCCTACTTTTCATTTCCCCTAAATGGGTTTTGATTTTTGAGTCTCTGTTTTCCACGGGTGCTTGTGATTTTCTCATTTATTTTTTCCTTTTTATGTTCTGGATTTGCTATGTTTCTGGATTTTTGACTTATGGGTTCTTAGGAATTTTATCTATATTTGCTCCGTGTTGGAAAGTTCACGCATTGATGCCAATTTGCTTTGGTGACTTTTCACTTTTCATTTCCCCTAAATTGGTTTTGGCTTTCGAGTCTCTGTTTTCCATTGGTGCTTGTAATTTTCTCATTTTTTTTTGCTTTTATGTTGTGGATTTGCTATATTTCTTGCTTTTTGACATAGGGTTCTTGGGAATTTGATCTATATTTGATTTGTGTTGGAAAGTTCATGCATTGATACCAATTACCAAATTGCTTAGGTAACTTCTCACTGTTCATTTCCCCTAAATGGGTTTTGGCTTTTGAGTCTCTGTATCACATGGGTGCTTGTAATTTTCTCATATTTTTTCTTTTTATGTTCTGAATTGGCTTTATTTCTGGCTTTTTGACTTATGGGTTCTTGGGAATTTTATCTATATTTGCTTTGTGTTGGAAAGTTCATGCATTGATGACAAATTTCTTAGGTAACTTGATAGGACCTTAAGCCCAATCGGAGATTTCAACTCAAAAGACCGACCTGATAGGTGGGAGAACCCTCTCACGCTTAAGTACTACTTCATAACCTTTTGTGGAGTCGATGTGGGATCGTATAATTCCGTACTCATTGAGAAGCCGAACGTCCGCGGGCGACATTCACTCTGGACCTACCTTTGGGGCACCGGGTAGCCCTCTTTCAGGTAGCCCTTTCCTAGGTAGTCCTCTCCCGCTAAGTAGCGACTCTCAATGAAAGCACCGATGATAGAGCCTCAAGCCCAATCGGAAAGCCCGACCTAAATGACCAGCCTGATAGGTGAGAGAATCTCTCAAGCTTAAGTACCATTCTATTACCTTGTGTGGAGCCGATGTGGGATCTTATCATAACTTCTCACTTTTCATTTCCCCTAAATGGGTTTTGACTTTTGAGTCTAATTTTCTCATTTTTTTCTTTTATGTTGTGGATTTGCTGTTTCTAAGCTTTTTGACATATGGGTTCAGGGAATTTTATCTATGTTGCTTTGTCTTGGAAAGTTCCTTAGCGATGTCAAATTGCTTGTTACTTCCCAGAAGAAAGAAAATGGGGGTTTTGAATGAATTGAGGAAAGATTAATGTAATGCAATTGTGGCGGTGTCAATATTGGTCATCTGGAGGTACATGGTTCACATTCTTGGCTTGACCATTTATCAAGTGTTTCCAGTCTGCCGTAGATTCCTGTCACCTAGAACTGGAAATGGTGAGGAAAGTGATCCTTGTGGTGCAAAGGGAGTCTATCTTGATATAGTGTGCACTCTCAATAGAAACCCAGTTTGGTTTCTTGTGTCTGATAGGAATCCGAAATATGTTTCTTGGGAGGGGTGTTCTGGTCATAAGGGTTTAAGAACCCGAATCCAGGAAGTTCTTGATGCAGCACGGTCCTCGCTCACATTAAAGCCTTCATACGCCAATTCTTTTCTTACATGTGGTCTCGAACAATGTGTTCGTACAAAACTTCAAAGATGAATTAAGGGCCTATGTATGCGATGAGTTTTCCGTTGTAGCTTTGAGTTTTTGGAAGAAGCAGAAAGCGAGTGGATAAATGTACTTGCCAGATCATATCCAAGGCGTGCATCCTTGAAATAAAAGGTCGATCATGTAATTTCCTTGCCCCTACTGTGTTGGATCATGATCAAGGACTCAACGAGATCTTTGTTCGAGCAGATATCTTAGAGGCATCGACCTGAGCTTGAGGTGCTCTTTCTTTTCTCTCATTTCGGGAATGAAATTTTGTTCCTTGCATGTAGAAGAACCGGGTGACCTTTTACACCAAGATGATCTGATCAATTTTGACACAACCGCTTTGATTTCTATTGTATCGGGAATCAGTAATGGTGGTACTGATAAACTTCTGGCTGCACCAGAGACTGAAACGAGGCTTCGGTTCAAGGGCAACTATAAATTTGTTGTTTCACAGGTAACAAATAATTTCTTCTATGTCTTGATTACAAAGCATAAACATTTTTTAAATATCGACCAAGTAGGCTACCTCAAGTACCTTTTGTGTGACTAGCTCATGTGGTAGAGCGCTCGACGTTTAAAAAAGGTAGGGCATAGGGAGGGGAGGGGAGGGGAGGGGTCTCGGGTTTGAGTGAGAGACGGTTTATATAGAAAGTGTTTAGTTATTGTAAGCGTGAGCAAAGACATCGAGCATAGGAGGCTCTCCAAATGCAACAAAGATAGACAAGTTGGATAGTCATTGGTTAACTGAGTATAGAGATAATTTATTTTCCCGTCACTGAGGCTTGGCTCAGTGGTTAAAGGTTGGGGTGGGCATAGGAAGGGGACCAGGTTCGAGTCCAATTGATCTCTGAGTTTTCAGGGTGCAACGGACACAACTTTTATTGTTCATGATGATTAACGTGCTTCTCATCCATGTTCTATGTTTTCTCAGATAAGGCACCCCTAGAAACGATAAGCAGTTAGAATAACGCTTTCTCTTGATTTCTTGCCAGGTGTTGTCAAAGTCAAAAATCAGCAGCCATGCGGAGGCTGTCGAATATGTCTGGAAAAAGAATTGTCATATGTGGCCAGTTCATTCGGGATTCAAAGGTTGGTATTGATGTGGTAGGAAAGGAGAAGCGAAGGGCTGATCAATTACTGAAATGTCTCATGTGAGTTTCTTCACCTGTTTAATTCCTTGTCTTGAATAATTTAGTTTGATCTGCTATAATTTTAAGAGCAATTAGATTCCATATGATTATGAAATGTATATCGTTCGAGAATGTTTGATTGTTAATCTACACGTTTATTAGTATTCATTTCATTGTCATTGAGACCATATTCTTGAAGATCCAACAATCAATTTGGGTTTTGGAGGTAATATTCATTTATGAAATAATATATATTTGGTTGTGTTAAGGGATTATGATTTTGCTATTATTAACTATTTAATAGATTTTTGGATAGAAACTTTGGCGATTTATATGTTTTTTTTTCTCGTCTTATATTGAACACATGAATGCATATGATGGATAACTTGCGAGTCTTGAGTGAGATTGCTGCTCGTCTAACACTTCCCAAACTCCCGTTTGGGCAGAATCTTAGGAAAAGAAAAAAAATGCTAAGGGAAAATGATTTTCTCATGTTTAGTTCTGCCGATTGGAAAATATAAAGAAAATCAAATATAGTAAAAAATTTTCAAAATTTTACATGTTTTTAAATTTCTTAGTTCTTATAATAAAGATAAACAAATAAAATGAGTTTGAATAAAACATATAGAATTAATTTATTAGGTTTAATTTTTTGCTATTATTTCTCTTTAGGTGAGGTATTGCCATACATGGAAACATGTGATCTGATGGTCGGGAGAGTTAGGTCTTTTTTTTTTTTTAGGAGTTAGAAACACTGACGAAATGGGAGTGGAGGGTTGAAATCGAAAATTAGACATTTGGGGCTATTAAAACGATGGGTCCAAAACCAACATACCAGAGGCTTTTTTTTTTCTTAAAACTCAAGGAACAACTCAAAGTGGCGTCGTTTTGGTCTATTAAAAAAGAAAAAAAAAAGAGAGGCCAAAACGACGTTGTTTTCGTCTTTGCTATAGATAAAAAGTCCAAGGGCTTCTTTGCATAGCCCGACAACGGAGAAGGTTGAAATCTCGAAAATTAGGCATCTGGGGCCAAAACAACGTACTAGAGGCTTTTTTTAAAAAAATCAAGAAAAAAGAAATATAAAGACCAAAAGGATGTTGTTTTGGTCTTTGTTATAGAAAATAAAGCCCTAAGGGCTTCTTTGCATAGCAAAGTGGAAAAGGGTGGAAATCTGAAAATTAGGCATTTTGGTCCTACATAACAGCGTCGTTTTGGCCCATACGTAGTTCGAAACAGCGTCTTAGGAGGCTTTAAAAAAAAAAAAAAACTTAGGTATAACTCAAAACGACATTGTTTGGTCTATTTAAAAAGAAAAATATAGATAAGACCAAAACGACGTTGTTTTGGTTTCTGTTACATAAAAAAGCTCAAGGGCTTCTTTGCATAGCCCGACAGCGGAGAAAATGGAGCAAAACGACGTCGTTTTGGTCTAAGAAGAAGGAAAAAAAAACCTAAAAATGCTCAAGGTGAGGCGTTGCTGCCATCACTAGGGAGGAAAATGCCTTCATAAGATTGGCACCAGTGGATTTAGGTTTTCCTCCATTAAATATTGGAAACCATGTTTAAACACATATTTTTGATGATTATAGGAATTTTTGTAATATTTCCATTTCGAGTGCATTTTATAATTTAAACTAGATAACGATATTTTTCTTTTCATATTTTCTATGAAAAAATCAGTCATAATACTTTGATTTTCCACCCACTTGCTAATATTTGTTCTTGAATCGCATAATGCGTTGTAGTTCTCGATTGTTAAATGATCAACTCTCCTAAAAGCTCAAACTCGTACGATTTGGGTTTAATATGAATATCATGCTTTTTAACATCGATAAATGTATAACATTCTTATTTGCCTGCACTAATAGATAATTGGACAGGGTTGTGCCTGATAATCCTTCGGCTCGTATGATCGGCCTCCCAACAACAAGAAAGCTAGCGTTGAAGAACAAGATCGTTTTCGGCACTGGAGATCATTGGCGTGCTCCGACTTTAACGGCAAACATGGCGTTTGTGAGGGCCATTTCTCAGACCGGTATGTCTCTGTTTACCGTTGAGCATAGACCCCGGGCTTTGATCGGCGATTAGTGAATCATATTTAGGAACAACGCGTGCTTTCTTGGAGATAGGTAAGCCTTGTGTTAATGGTTTGAGCAAATACGACTAAAAACGAGAAATCGTTCATAGAAAATTTCTCTTTTTTTTGATTGGGTTTTTCTCATTTGGGTCGTTCATCTTTTCATTACACTAGAATTCCATCCCTCTTCTTTTTTACGAAGGGGACGTTTTATACTGCTAAACTAGGTCGTACAAAAAGTTACTCGATCGTGGCTCCATCCACGATGATAGTGAGGCTAGGGTAGTGGGTTAGAGGTTGATGATAGTAGAGAATTCGTCAAAAGCTTTCGTTCTTCTCGGGCAAGTCATGGTGAGCGGTTCCGAGAAGCAGTTGGCCGGATGCTTATGCCTTGAGGCCTCCTGATGTTGGGCTTGCTTGGTTGTTCATGGGCTCCGATACATCCCATTCCAATGACCCATTATGTTATGTTCCCTCTTGTTTCGGTTTTACTCGAGTAGCCTTAAAGTTACCATGGGTAGGGGTGAGCGTGTTTCGGTTAACCTAACCGTGTCACTAAAAATAAACCGATCGTCGGTTTTTGGTTTGTTATTTGGTTTCTTGGTAGGTTCGTTGGTTGTTCATGGGCTCCGATACATCCCATTCCAATGACCCATTATGTTATGTTCCCTCTTGTTTCGGTTTTACTCGAGTAGCCTTAAAGTTACCATGGGTAGGGGTGAGCGTGTTTCGGTTAACACGTGTGTCCACTAAAATAAGCCCAGGCCGTCGGTTTGGTTGTTATTTGGTTTCTTGGTAGGTTCGTTGGTTGTTCATAGACTCAGATACATCCCATTCGATGACCCATTATGTTATGTTCCCTCTTGTTCGGTTTACTCGAGTAGCCTTAAAGTTACCATGGGTAGGGGTGAGCGTGTTTCGGTTAACCTAACCGTGTCACTAAAAATAAACCGACCGTCGGTTTTTGGTTTGTTATTTGGTTTCTTGGTAGGTTCGTTTTTGTTTGATATAGAAAAAGGTATGTCGATATACTGCAATATTTCGCTTTATTCTCATATAGAAAAAGAAACCAATGTCTACACAAACTATGATAAAGAATGGGAGTAATCTAGGCTTTTGGTCTAAACCGACAAGGGCAATATAGTAAATTGTCCCCACTAGGACTCGAACCCGGGATTTTCACTTTATGGGGAAAGGTGAAATCTAGAGTTTTGGTCTAAACGTACAATTACTTGCTCTGATGCTGATCAAGTTATCGGTACTACGAGCTATCTACCACCCAGCAGGCTCCATTCTGCAAAATCTCACTTTCTTCCTTCAACTTCCCCATCTTGATGCCTGGAACATCGACCTTAAGATCAGCGGTGTCGTCCGTTCGTTGTTTTCACCCAGCGCCGTCATTAGGGTACTTAGGATCGGGTTTGTGGGTTAATACCACGTTAAACGCGTTGGTATTCAGGGTGACCACTGAGTAAATTTGGCAATGAACCTTGACATGAAACGGTGTTTGTATACGGCAGCTCAGTCTTCCTCCTCTCTCGTAGTAGATCTGGAGTTTTCTTGTTAGGGTTCGTCGCCACACGATCCTTCCACGTCGAATCACGGCGTAGGAGTCATCGGAGTTAGTGAGAGGTCGGTTATTTCGAGGCGGTCGACGGAGTATTCGGAGTTTTGGCCAGGAAGAAAACAAGGTAGAGAATCACTGGGAATTTTGTGGCTCAGGGAATGACCAAAGAATGCGAGGAGGGTGATTGTCCGGCCCATGCATTTGCGGCGGCCGGCTTACGTTTGGTGGTTTGGAGTGGATGGCCAGGAATCTCAGGCCTTAGCGGAGCCGGAGCCGGAGGCCGGGGCGGAGCGGGCCGGGCCGGGGCTAAGGCCAGATCACCCTTACCGCGTGAAACGACCCTCGAGCTACGAGAGCGTCGTCGTCGTCGGTGGCGGGATACAGTGCAGGCTGGATGAATTTACGGTGATCAGCCATTATCATATATGTCTTGGAAGGAAAGTGAAGCTCATCTGAAAGGATTTAGTAATGCATTGATGGGATTATATAGATAGAAATAAGTTAACTTGTTTTGACTTTTTTTTTTTTTTTTTTTTTTTTTTAGGATTAATTTGTCCATAAAGATGGGTTTTCTCACCTTCCTCACCTATGAGGCAGAAACTCAATGAAATTGGTTCAGCTAAGAGTGTGCCTTAGAGGGATCTTCATTCAAAGTTTGACTTATGTTTTTGATCTTTTTTCTTTTTCATATTGGTAAACGCATATGTTTAAGGGTTAGTTTACGTCAAGGAACAAAATATCGGTAATTACGGATATATCAGTATTTTGATTTTACGGATATATCGGAAATATTGGTAAATTTCAGTGGATATTTTGACAAAAATATCGGTTCAATTAAAATGTTTCATATCTTAATTAAGGTAGATTAAAATCAAATGGATTAGTAATTATTAAATTAAATATGTTATATTTAATATATTATTTAGATATTATTATGTTAAATATCCATCGAGATTTACCAATATTTTCGATATATCCGTAAAATCCAAATACCGATATATCAAAATATCGGTTTGATTAAAAAATTTCATATCTTAATTATATAGATGATGAGAAATGATTCATATCTTAATTAAAGTAGATTAAAATCAAATGGATTAATAATTATTAAAATTAAATATGTTATATTAATATATTATTCGAATATTATTATATTAAATATCCATGAATTCACCGTGATAATGCCGATATATCAAGTAAAAATTTAAATCTTTAGATATATTAAATGATACAGAAATATTTTGATAAATATCAGTTTGTCTCTCGGTTTGATTAAAAAAAAAATTTCATATCTTAATTATATAGATGATGAGAAATGATTCGTATCTTGAGTAAGATAGATTAAAATCAAATGGATTAGTAATTATTAAATTAAATATGTTACATTTAATAAATTATTAAGATATTATTATGCTAAATATTCATCGAGAGATTCTTAATATTTTCTGCTTATATCATCAAAATCCAAATACCCGATATATAGTAATTTTTCGATATTTTTATAAAAATTATCGGTTTGATTAAAAAATTTTATATCTTAATTTTATAGATGATGAGAAATGATTCATATTTTAATTAAGGTAGATTAAAATCAAATGGATTAGTAATTATTAAATTAAATATTATATTAATATATTATTCAAATATTATTGTACAAATATCCATCGAGATTTGCAAATATTTCGATATATCAGTAAAATCTGAAATCTGGAAATATAATCGTGATGCCGATATTTGATTAAAATATCGATTTAATTAAAAAATTCATATCTTAATTATATAGATAATTAAAGATGATGAGAAATGATTAAATATCTTGAGTAAGGTAGATTAAAAATCAAATGGATTAGTAATTATTAAATTAAATATGTTACATTTAATATATTCGAATATTATTATGCTAAATATCCATCGAGTTCTGCGATATTTTAGATACTATAAGTAAATCGAATGGAATATATTCGTAATTATCGATATTTTGATAAAATGTCGGTTTGATAAAATTTCATATCTTAATTATATAGATGATGAGAAATGATTCATATCTTAATTGAATGAATTAAAATCAAATGGATTAGTAATTATTAAATTAAATATATATTTTATTTAATATATTCGAGATATTATTATGCTAAATATTAAATGAATTTACTAATATTTTTTGATATATCCGTAAAATCAAATCTGGAAATATATCGTAATTATAAATATTTTTATAAAATTATCGATTTGATTAAAACTTTTATATCTTAATTTTATAGATGATGAGAAATGATTCTGTATTTTAATTAAGGTAGGTCAAAATCAAATGGATTAGTAATTATTAAATTAAATATGTACATTTAATATATTATTCAGATATTATTATCTTCAAATATCATTCGAGATTTGTATTTTTCGATATGTCAGTAAAATCGAATGCGAAATATATTCGTAATTACCGATATTTTGATAAAAATATCGATTTAATTAAAAATTTTCATATCTTAATTATATAGATGATGAGAAATGATTCATATCTTAATTAAGATAGATTAAAATCAAATGGATTAGTAATTATTAAATTAAATATATTTATATTTAATATATTATTCGAGATATTATTATGTTAAATATCCATCGAATTTCTGCGATATTTTAAATATATCAGTGATGCAGATATTTTGATAAAAATATCGGTTCGATTAAAATTTTTCATATCTTAATTATATATAGATGATGAGAAATGATTCATATCTTAATTAAGATAGATTAAATCAAATGGATTAGTAATTATTAAAATTAAATATGTTACATTTAGTATATTATTCGAGATATTATTATGTTAAATATCCAAATTGAGATTCTCGTATTTTCGATATGTCAGTAAAATCCAGAATCTTGGAAATATATTCGTAATTACCGATATTTTGATAAAAATATCGGTTTGATTAAAAATTTTCATATCTTAATTATATAGATGATGAGAAATGATTCATATCTTAATTAAGATAGATTAAAATCAAATGGATTAGTAATTATTAAATTAAATATGTTACATTTAATATATTATTCAGATATTATTATGTTAAATATATATTATTTATTTGTTTCATTATTATTATAAATAATAGATAGATATGAGGAGATTCAAAATATTGTATATTATAATTTTAAATTTTAAGCTGATATTATTTTATTTAACTAAACTTCAATTAATATTTGATTTAAAAATATTATAGAATTATAATGTAAAATACAAATAAAATAAAATATTATAATCAGGTAAGAATGATTTATGGAAAAATAAAACGAAGTGATCAATAATGTAAAATAATAAAAATATTCATAAATAATAAGAAAATATAATAAAAGTTTGCATCATATATAATAGGGGTAATCATTGGTTTGGTGGCTGGAGGTGCCACATTCCACACATTTTGAGCGGGTTGGAAACCCCGTAAAGCAGATTTTTCATATTTTTGCAGATTTAAGCAGGAATCTTGTTGCAGGATTGAAAATTTTATCGAAATATCGATAAAAATCAGATATATCGACAAAATTAGCGATAAATATTGGTAATTGCAGATGTTTAAGGGTTAGCTTACGTGTACTACGACTATTCTTATACCATTGGGTCATGAAGTTAACGATTAATAACAAACTTAGTGACGGTGAGGGAACTCAAGCGAGGCAATAGTCGAATTAGCTTAGAATACATTTAATAAGGTTGTTTGTTTTTGAGCATCTTTGAAAGCTTTTTTGATTTTAAATGACTTATTATTAAATTTTTTAAAAGTTATATGAATAGAAAAAGTGAAAATATTTAGCTTTTTTATTCGAGGAAAAGTCGATTTTCATTAAAATAAAGAAAACGTCATTCACACATAATAAAAAGAAGGGTTGTAGCAATACGAGACTCTTGGGATGACAGGAGGGTTTGGGACGGGACGGTCATCTCGGCTGATTCGTTTTTATTTGTTTGAGTTCTTAACGTGTCATTTAAAAAATTAAACGGGACGAGATGAAGATGGGAAAATTCCCAAATCCGCCCCATTTATATTTTATTTCTTAATTTTAATTATATTAAAATTAATATATTTCATAAAAAATAAAAATATTATGAATGTTTATAAATTATTTATTAAAAAATTTGAATTATTATTATTATTTATATTAAAGTATAAAATTAAAATAATAAAAATTTATTTAAAATATAATGTGAGTTGGAAGTAATCATGAAAGCAATGCTCCAGTTGAAATAATACGAAACGAATTCGTAGATTCACAATTAAAACAAAACTGTTCCATTAGAGCGAGAATGAGGCTGAAAATAATCCATCCACGTTGTTATACTTGTCATACTACGTATTGATGTTAAAAACAAGCGAAACATCTTGTCACATTCCGTCTTGTTGTATTAATAAATTTTTTATTTAACATTAATTAAAAAAAACAAACACCTCTTAAATCAATTGACTTACTTCTCAAGGTTGACAGTTATGCCATCAATTATGATTGATAAATGTTAATAGGTTTACTAAAAATGCGACAACATCAATATTTTTTATTACATTTTAATTTCAAGGAAATAAACTATCCTCACGAACCTGAACCTGAACTGAACCCCTTACTATTTGAGCGAGCTAAGTATGACGACGACATCAATATTTAAATTTTAATATAGAAAAAAAGGAAAATTATTAAACCGGACTGAGACCAAGATGATCTGCAAATAATTAGGTAAATCCCAAGGCCTTAAATCAATCGAGTTATACTAATCAATTCTTAAAAAGACTCCAAAACAAGAATATAAATAAGGGTTTGGCTGAAAAAAGCTCGAGCTTATATAAGCTCGAACTTTTCAGTCATTGGAGCGAAATATTTTGGTATCTTTTTTGTGGATTATATTCCAAAAAGTGATAAGAATAAAGATCTAACGATAAAAAACACGAGCTTATTGTAACTCTTCCATATAAATAACTACTTGGATCTAAATATTTTGGTATCTTTTTTGTGGATTCTATTCCAAAAAGTGATAAGAATAAAGATCTAACGATAAAAAACTCGAGCTTATTGTAACTCTTCCCTATAAATAACTACTTTGGCATGTGGATAACGCATCGCAAACACTTCCCATCTACCATGAGATCAAAAGCTTTGTTGATATCCTCAAAAGGCAGATTATGAGTTATGAGTTCGTCGATCTGGATCTCCTGCATTTAGAAAATATACCAAAAAGATTAATCATATAATGCTTTCATCAAATTATGTTCTATTTATTTTCCTGCTTTGATCTTGAAAATAGTTTAGTTGTCATGGATTGAAGTTTTTATTTTATAACTTATGGCGCTGTTTGGAACCCGAAAAGTACCAGGGAAAGAAAAAAAAAAAAAAAACTAAGGAAAATGATTTTCTCATGGTTTACATGGAAAATATGAAAGAAAATAAAATATATAATCAAAATTTTACGTAATTTTTTAATTTTAGTTCTTAAAACTACTGTAAAGCTATTTTATTAAGTTCAAACCAATTTTTATTTTCCGAGCTTTGTTTGGAAACCCGGAAAGTACTTACTAGGAAAGAAAAAAAATACAAAAGAAAATCGATTTTCCTATGTTTGGTTTCCTTTGTGGAAAATATAATATATATATATATATATATAAAATCAAAATTTCTCAAAATTTGACACATTTCTTAATCTTTATATTATAAAGACAAACAAATTAAATTTGAATAAACAAATAAAAATCCAGTAATTTGTATTTTAAAAACTGCGTGACTTCAAATATCTTTTACCACATCACCAAAATCGTAGTTGGTGACTACGGTTTTAAAAAAGTTAAAAACTTTTTAAACAAGTTAAAACCGTAGTTAGTGTCTACAGCTTTAAGCTTGAAGTTAAAATCATGGTTGATGACTGCGGTTTTTTTAAGAAACTGTAAAATTTCAGTGACCAACAACTACGGTTTTTTTTGAGAAACTGTAAGATTTTAGTGACTAACAACAACTACGGTTTTGGTGATGCGACAAACAAAGTGAAAAACTGAAGGTGAAATCGACAGTAAGATAAATTGTGGTTCTTACCTTCCTCATATACATGTCTACTAATGAATGAAAGATCAGATTTAGGTCTCCATCATCATATAAAGATCCTCTCAATGTTCTTCCAGAAAGTAATCCATAGTGAGCTGATATTTGCCAGTTTCTTTGCTTCACCTAGGTTACAGTCACACCATCCTGAAGCTGAATCGGGAAAAATTAAAGAAATTAAATTAATCTTCCGAGAAATAAAGGTATGTTTAGTTGCTTTGTTTTTGAAAACTGTTCTTAAGAACAGTTTTTGAAAACTGTTCTTGAGAACAGTTTTTGAAAACTGTTCTTGAGAACAGTTTTTGAAAACTGTTCTTGAGAACAGTTTTTGAAAACATAGAGAACACCAGAAAATTGTTCTTGTTCTCTTGTTTTTACTGTTTTTTTCTATGTTTTTCAGAACAATAAAAAACAGTGAACCGAACGTGTTCTCCTTGTTTTTTGAGAATAGACAAACGGTTTAAAATAGAAACGGCCGGGGCAGGCTTCCTTGAAAAAGAAAAGGATCGGATAGTCATAGGAATTACATCACAACTTACGACTATAATGAAAGCTGTTCTTGTTCTCTTGTTTGAGTGTTTTTGTGTTTTTCGAACTATAAAACTGGGAACTAGACATGTTATCTCTGTTTTCTGTATTTGTCCTTGCTGAACATAAAACAGTTTTCAAAAACAAAAACCAAACATGCTCAAAGCTTCCTTAAAAAGAAAAAAAGATCATAGTCATAGGAATTATATCACAACATGGCTATAACTACAAACTGTTCTTGTCCTCTTGTTCTAGTTTTTTTTGTGTTTTTGAGTGATAAGCGGGAGCCGACGTGTTATAAGCGTTTTTGAAAGGCAAAAAATAGTTTTCAAAAACAGAAACCAGCCCAAAGCTTCCTTAACAAGAAAAAAAGATCAGAAAGTCACAAGAATTACATCACAACATGACTAACAGAAAACGGTTCTTGTTCTCCTGTTTTAGTGTTTTCTGTGTTTTCAGGAAACAATAAAGCGGGAACCAAAGCGTGTTCTGCTGTTATCGTAATTATACTTGTTTTTGAATGAAAACAATTATCAAAAAACAAAAACTAAGCAGACCCAAAGCTTCCTTAAAAAGAAAAAAAGGGTTAGAGTCACAGGAATTACGTCACAACATGACTGTAACTGAAAAATGTTCTCGTTCTCTTGTTTTAGTGTTTTCTGTGTTTTTTAGAATAATAAAAAGCTGGAAACCAAACGTGTTTTCCATGTTTCTTGTGTTTTCATGTTTTTTGTGTTTTCCTTGTTTTTGAGAACATAAAACAGTTTTAAAAACAAAAACCAAACAGGCCCAAAGCTTCCTTAAAAAGAAAAAAAGGATTAGAGCACAAGAATTACATCACAACATGACTGTAACTGAAAACTGTTATTGTTTTCTTGTTTTAGTGTTTTCTGTATTTTTTAGAACAATAAAAAACTGGGAACCATTGAACTAAAACGTATTTTTCTTGTTTTTGAAAACATAAAACAATTTCAAAAAACAAAAACCAAACAGGCCCAAAGCTTCCTTAAAAAGAAACAAAAGGATTAGAGAGTCGCAGGAATTACATCACAACATGACTGTAATGCAGTAGTCACCATTCCCGTATCGCCTATGCATTCAAATGAGTAATCTGCCCCACCATCAGTCATCCGTTTAATTACCTGAAAAACACGGGAACGGGAACGGAAATATGCCCCGTACGTAAAAAGTCAAACAAACCGAATTGAATCCTCCATGGACTTTCAAATCAACAAATGATGATTCGAACTGTAAAGAGGTGGCTCGAACCTAGGACCTTATGCCAAACCCAACACAAAGCATGGATCGAGGCCCAACGTAGGGGGGTCCCGAGCCCAACGCTTCGGGCAAAGCCCCGAGCCTGACCACAATGGGCACTAAGGGAAGAACAACTCAAGCTGCATACCACTCCTCGAATTCGATGATCAAAGCCCGACCAAGGCAGACGGAATTGCAAAAACCCGATCTCCAACAAATGAGCAGACTTAGTCAAACCACTAGAGGAGGTTACTGACAAGGATGAAAATATCGGTTTCGACGGATATATCGGTACTTGAATTTTACGGATATATCGGAGATATATCGGTGGATATTTTTACATGAATATCGATATATCGGAAATTAACTGTTGTGATCAATCCATAACCGTTGGATCAAGTTAGGATTTCAAATCTGGCCATTTAAATATATCTCCGATATATCTCGATATATCTCGGATATTTTATCAAAAAATTAAACCTTGTAGCGTGTGCGCGAGCGCGATATTTCGCGATATGTCGGTCCCGAAACCATATATCGGTCATCGCCCAGATATCTTGTCGGGTATCACGGTGTGCAGATATATCGATGGATATATTGGATATTTTCATCCCTGGTTACTGACATGCAACTCTCCATGTCCACCACCCCCCTTATCCCACTATGCATACTATTCCCACATAGCCCACTACCGTGATGGACCGAGAGTTAATAGGGAGCCGACATGGCAGTGTTGATTAGTATAAAATGTCCTTTCTGTGATCATGGACGGGAATGGGATAAGTCAAGGCCCAAATAAGCCACATGGGGCCCGACACGAACACGGACCCCGAGGGCACAGCAAGGGTCCCCGAGGCCCAGCATCGGCCCGAAGCCGAGAACTTGCCCATGTGTGCACTAAGGAAGAAATGCTGTTGCATATCACCTCGGGCATAACCTCCTCGGGTCGACAGTAAAGCCCGACAGAGACAAATGAAGCTCTGAAAACCAAGTCTCTAACAAACGGCGAGACCCGATCGAGCCACCGGACGATTCTTGACCGCATGACTCTCCCGTCCTCCGCCCCTACGTAACCCTCTTTGTGATGGGCGAGAGCTAATGAGGAGGCTCGACACATGGCAGTGTTGATTAGTATAAAATGTCCTTTCTGTGATCATAGACGGGAATGGGATAAGTCAAGGCCCAAATAAGCCACATGGGGGCTGACACAGAAAGCAAGGCTGTCAGGGGGTTGAGCCAAGCCTTGTCGGGGCGAAACCCGAACTTGCCCATAATGTGCACTAAGGGAAGAAATACTCAAGCTGCATATCACCTCGGGCATAACACTCCTCGAATTCGGCAATCAAAGCCCGACCAAGACAAATGAAGCTACAAAAATCAAGTCTCTAACAAACGAGCAGACTCAGTCAAACCACCAGAGGCGGTTACTGAGAGCTACGTAACCCACTACCATGATGGACTAAGAGCTAATAAGGAGCCGACACATGGCAATGTTGATTAGTATAAAATATCCCGTCTATGACCATAGATGGGATATGTAATTTCTGAGCAACTCGAGAGAAATAAAAATTATTCGTGAAAAGAAAATCGCTTATTCAATGAAACAAAATACCTGTTGAACAGGCTCATTGCAGTCATGGGGGTTTATGAATTCTGTAATTCCAAAAGCCTTGGCTGCATCAAAAGTTGAATATCATCATCAACAACAGAAAATTTTTCAAATAGGTTCAATCACAAAATCAAAGGATATGAATGAGCAAGAACTTCTATACCTTTTTCGAGTTTTTCAGAATTGATGTCGACACCAATTATTCGAGACGCCCCTCTCTGTTTTGCACCTTGTGCGACCTAATCATATAAAATATTTTATGATTTATCAAAATCATGATATAATAGCTAACTGCTAATTATCATCATAACAATAACAGGCAAAGTTAGTAAGACTCTGTTCTGTACTTACAGAAAGGCCAACAGTTCCAAGTCCAAAAATGGCTACAGTTGATCCTTCGGTTATATAAATAACGTTCAAACTGCCCCGAGGACCTATAGATGCGGTCACGGTATGTTTAGGATATAGGGGTATTTTTGTAATTTATTCTCCATTTGTCGATTTGAATGTTCATATAAGACTCTATTTGGTTTGTTTAACAAGGTTTAAGGATGATAGGGTATAATATGTTTAAGGTATAGGGGTATTTTTGTAATTTATTCTCCATTTGTCATTGAATGTCCCACATAAGACTCTATTTGGTTTGTTTAACAAGGTTTAAGGATGATAGGGTATAATATGTTTAAGGTATAGGGGTATTTTTGTAATTTATTCTCCATTTGTCGATTTGAATGTCCATATAAGACTCTATTTGGTTTGTTTAACAAGGTTTAAGGATGATAGGGTATAATATGTTTAAGGTATAGGGGTATTTTTGTAATTTATTCTCCATTTATCGATTTGAATGTCCATAGAAGACTCTATTTGGTTTGTTTAACAAGGTTTAAGGATGATAGGGTATAATATGTTTAAGGTATAGGGGTATTTTTGTAATTTATTCTCCATTTGTCGATTTGAATGTCCATAGAAGACTCTATTTGATTTGTTTAACAAGGTTTAAGGATAATAGGGTATAATATGTTTAAGGTATAGGGAGTATTTTGTAATTTATTATAGTTTAATCGATTTGAATGTCCAGTATAAGACTACATTTGGTTTGTTTAATAAAGGTTTAAGGATGATAGGGTATAATATGTTTAAGGTATGAGAATTGGCTTTTTGTAATTTATTCTCCATTTGTCGATTTGAATGTCCATAGAAGACTCTATTTGGTTTGTTTAACAAGGTTTAAGGATGATAGGGTATAATATGTTTAAGGTATAGGGGTATTTTCGTAATTTGATAATATATAGGGTTATTATAAATACTCTCCTATGTAATCTTATTACAGTGATGGTGAAAGTTTGAGCTGTTGTTTTCTTTGTAAGCACACGGTTGAACCACGTAAAATCTGTATGTTTTCTTTGTTTTTCCGTAAAGTTGAGGGATTTGAATGTTCATTGAGGACTCTAATTGGTTTGTTTAACTCTTGACGTGCGGGTTTGGGGGTGTGCGTGAGGGAGGGTGTTAAAGGCATGATATCTGTATTAAATCCAAATCCTAAAAGCTTGAGCTTTTGAGAGAAATGGTCATTTAACAAGGTCTAACAATGGTACGGTACGGTATGTTTAGGGTATAGGGGTATTTTTTTTAATTTATTCTTTATTTGTTGATTTGAATGTCCATAAAGGACTATATAAACTCTCCACGTGCGGGTATAGGGCTGCACGTGAGGGAGGGTGTTAAAAGGCATGATATTCGTTTTAAACCCAAATTCAAAGCTCGAGCTTTTGGGAGAGTTAGTTACTTAACAAGGTCTAAGGATGGTACGATATGTTTAGGGTATAAGGGTATTTTTGTAATTTGGTCATATCCAGGGTTATTATAAATACCCTCCTATGTAACCCTATTTTAGTGATAGTGAAAGTTTGAACCACTGTTCCCGTGGATATAGGCACACTTTCGAACCAAGTAAAATCTGTGTTTTCCTTACTCCGATTTTATCACCATTGTTACACGAATAACACAACCAAATGCGAACCCTCTCATATATGTGCCAAGTTCATGGGAGGCTAGTTTTGTGGCAAAAAAAAAGTCCTGTGGAGCCCGGAAAGTACTAAGAAAAGAAAATAGTGAGAAAAATAAAGAGGAAAAGTGAATGGAAAGAGAATTTGGAAGAAATTAAAGAAGTTTAAACTTAATAAATTAGTGACATGTATGTTTTATTCAGCTTCGTTTTATTTGTTTATCTCTACTGTTATCTGAGACTAAAAAACTTTAAAATATGTAAAATTTTGAGGAATTTTGATTATATTTGGAACCAAACATGAGAAAATAATTTTTCTTAGCATTTTTTTCCTTTCCCTAATACTTTTCGGGTTCCAAACAGAGCCTTAGTTTTATACACTTTTCGACATGTTTTCTCTCTTAAAAACTTATTGTCATTCTTCTACAACCAAATGCGAGATCATTAACATTCTTCAATCCTTATGAAGAACACATCCAGGATCATTTTAATAACGATAAGATCCAAGAACATAAACTTTTAATCCTCGATTCTTGATGTAAGGATCAAAGGTAGTAGAATGAAAGAAATTATAACCCCTAAGATCACGTTTGTTTTTTGGCTTTTTGCTTAAAGTTATTTAGCCTATTTGTTTTATAACTTTTTCATGACTTCTTGCTGAAATTTATAAAAAAAAATTCTTAATAGAAAAAGTCAAAAATATTTGTGGCTTTTTCATTGAAAAAGTCATCTTCTAAATGATAAACACCATCCTTACCCAACAAGAAGGAGATCTAGCAGCACTCACTACCCAATGTTAAAAAACAAACTTAATACTTAATACTATTAAGTACCATTTAGCATTAAGATGAAAAAAAAGTTATATTTAGCATTAAGTAAAAAAACAAACACCATCAAAATATTTGGCTTTTTCTGTTCGCAAAAAGTCGTGCTTAACTTAGTACCGCCCTTACCCAACAAGGAGGAGATTTAGCAGCACCCAATACCCAATATTAAAAAACAAACAACTTAATACTTAATACTATTAAATACTATTTAGCATTAAGTTGTATCATATTCCGTATTAAGTAAAAAAACAAACGCCACCTAAGATCCAAGAACATAAACTTTTAAGCCTCAATTCTTGATGTAAGGATCAAAGCTAGTAGAATGAAAGATATTATAACCCCTGAAAGCTAACTTCAAAAATGAAAAACACAGACTCAGGTCACGTTTGAATTTTTCAAACGCGATGCAATTTTTAAGCATGAGAGCATTGCGAGAAAAAGTTACATTCAGCATTAAGCATGGTGTATATATAGCTTGATGGAAATATCATAGTAAGAAATGTTACCAGCAGATACTCCACAGCTAAGAAGGCATATTTTGTCCAACGGAGCAAGCGAGCTGACCTTCAAAGCACATCCAGAGTGCACAACTGTATACTCACTGAAGCTTGAAACAGCACAATAATGGTAAATCGGCTTCCCTTTTATCGAAAATCGGGTTTTCTGGTCGCTATGCATTACGCCTTTCCTTTCCAGCCCGAGTTCTTGGCAGATGTTGCTTTTACCTGAGGTGCAATGTCTGCATTTCATGCATTCTCCGGTGAATAATGTAAGTACATGGTCTCCCTCTTCGAATTCAGTCACACCTTCCCCCACACTCTCCACAATCCTGCATTGTGATGAAAGATTCAATATATGCATGTTGGAAGTCCCGCATCGGTTGGACACGGTCTGATTGAAGTGAATGAATCATATTAAAAGCTCAAGGCACAACCGCTCTCTAATTAAAGTGTCTCGCCATTTAAAACATGTGCCTCTCAATCTAGTGGACACGTTTTAAAGCCATGAAGGCCCATTGGGTCCAAAGCGAGCAATATTATCTACATGGCTGGGCTAAGTCGTTACAAATAGTATCAAAGCTAATTCCTGACCCCGATGTGGGGGTTTGTTCCGTTAGGCTCGCAAATCCCATGGGACACAACGAGGACGTTGTGTTTGCATGGGATGTGTTTGTCACATCCTGTATCAGATATGAGAGAAATTTCTTGACACTATATAAGTATGAACTCATCTCAACTTAGTAGACACGTTTTAAAGCTGTGAGGGCCCTTTGAACCAAAAGCGAACAATATCTAGATGGGTGGGTTGGGTCGTTATGAATGGTATTAGAGTCGATTCTCGACCTCGATGTGGGGGTCTATTCCGTTTGGCCTCGTAGGGGGGTGTTTGTTCGTTTGGCCCCGCAAATCCCATGGAACTGTGAGGAAGTTGTGTACGTGGAAAGTGTTTATTCACATCATCTCGGATATGACTCATACCATGTGTATATAAGTATGGGCTCCTCTTAACCTAGTAGACGCGTTTTAAAGTCATGAAGGTTGAACCTAAAGCGGACAATATTTACATGGTTGGATTGGATCGTTACAAATAGTGCCGAGCCGATCCTGACCACGATGTAGGTGCATTTATATGTCCTATAAAGTGTTTGTTTGTTTGGCCCACAGTCTCTGAGACCTGTGAGTCCACATCGGATAAGATGAAATCCACAGAGCTATATAAGTATAAACTTTTCTCAACCTAGTAAACACGTTTTAAAGCTGTGGGAGCCCCCTTAGGCCCAAGGCTAACAATATCTACATGGTCGGGTTGGATCGTTTACAATCATTTTCTGATGGAACATAAGTAAACAACAAGGCAAAAGATAGAGAAATTACCCTGAAGCCTCGTGACCGAAAATCCGAGGAAATATAGGAGCCTGCACAAACAAGAGAAGTTGTTAAAGATCAAAGATGCATAAAATTATCTATCAATTAAAGATGTAAATCCTTCACTTGATGATAAAGATCAAAGGAGATTAATGTTAAGCATTCAATTTAAGGCTATTAGTTGATTAACCACAGAGCAGTATGTAGCCGATAATTGGAGTTAAGGTATTCATTCAACCCAAAGGCTTAAATTAATAGGTAATTTGCCAACAATGTGTATTAACTAAATAAATGGTAAGGCTAATAGCCATCATTAAGAGGTTTCTGGGGTCAAAATGGGACTCTTGATTTTGAAAAAAATATACAGCCTTTTCGCTTACTTTACAAACATATGTTCAAAATAGCCCTTGAAATCATAGTTGGGAACTACGGTTTCATTTTTGTATTAAAGCCGTAATTGGGAATTACGGTTTCATTTTTGTACTAAAGCCGTAGTTCCCGACTTCTAACTAGGATTAAAAAAATAAAAAAATTGAACATCTCTCCAAGGTGGCATGAAGGATGCTAGATTGAATAATAGTTTGTCAAAAAGCCTAAAATCAAAATTTGTTTAAAAAGAAGGGTCATTTTGACGAGTTATGTCCCATAATAGTACTTTTAAAATAAATAAAAAATACTAATTAAGAACATGTTTGAAAAAAATACCCAAATTAGTGCTTAAAAAACCGTAGTCGGGTGACAACGTTTTAATCAGAAACTTAAAACCGTAGTCACCAACTATGGTTTTAATTTAAAGAAAATTAAAACTGTAGTTACCAATTACGGTTTTAACTTTAAAAAATTTAAAATTGTAGTCACCAACTACGGTTTGGATGAGGACGCATTACTTTGGGCATTTTTTTCAAACCTATACTAAATTGGTATTTTTCTATTTTAAAAGTACCTTACTAGATGCAACTCCCTTGAAACCATTGTTTCAACTATGGTTTCCTCTATTTCAGATAAACGAGCGTTTGGAACTACAGCTTCTCTTAGCTTTTGCATTTCAAAATGTAGTCGGGCAAACTTACTATGGTTTTGAGTAATAAACATGAAGCTTTAGTTCCCAATTACAGCTTCTAACTTAGATTTTAACAAATAAAAAATTTGAAACATCTCTCCTAGGTGTAGACCCCAAAAAGAGATTTTTTTATTTTATTTTATTATATTATTTTTTTTTAATTTAGAGTGGAGCAAAACGTTAAAAAACAAAAACAAATAAAAAAAAAAAAAAAAAGTCAAAAGCTGGGACATGTGGTCCCCACTCACTCCACTTCACTTTCCCATGTTTTAAGCCTTAAAACATGGGAAGTGGAAAAAAAAAGAGAAAAAGAAAGAAGGAAAGAGGGAGAGAGGGGAGCAAAAAACGGGTAGGAAGAGGAGGGAAAGAAGAAAGAAAGAAGAAAGGAGAAGGGAGAAGAAAGGAAGAAGAGGGAAAGAGGAGCCAAAAACGGGTAGGAGGAAAGGTAGGGGGAGAAGAAAAACAGAGGGGAGGAGGAAAAGAAGTAGGGGAGAAAACAGGAAAAAAAGAAGAAGGAGGGAAGTAGAGAAGGGAGGAGGAGAGGAGATCCAAGGAATTTGATATCGATCGGACCATCAAACTTGAGCCGATCGATCTCAAATTTTGATATAACGTTCTACTCAACACCAGAAACCACTGGATGGTCTCCGATGAAAATTTCAATGGTTGGATTTTCGTAGATCAGAAGTTATTTTTGGAGATTTTGAAATCGGTTTTAGTATTGGCAAGTTCAAGGTAAGATTTCGTTTTCATTGTTTAACCGTTAGATCCTTCTATATTTTGGATATGTTTGAAATAATACATAGATCTAAGTCATGAACGGTGCAGATTATATTTGTAGATTCCATTTGAAAGTTATACTAGTTAGAACCAATAGTTGTTGATTTTTGTTTCAATTTGACGATTTTAGTGTAGATTTTGATCATTCTGTTTTTAGCAGATCAGATCGTTACGAATTTTGGGTATGTTTATGATAAGACATAGATCTAGATCATGAGCGGTGGAGATTAGTTTTGGTCCGAATAGTCATATTTCGGTATGGAAAGCGTTAGCTATATTTTCGGGTTTTAAGATAGAAAATCGAAGTTTCTCTTCAGTATCCAGATTTCATCGGAGAGTCGATCCGCAGAAACCAAATGCAATGGTTTAATCTATCCCGGAAATTTGGAGGAGAGTTTCTTAACTCATAAATCTTCATTATGAGCGGTGGAGATTAAGTTTGATTTCAGCTTGATAGTGTTTTTAATTAGAGAACGATTATTAGAACTAGGAGATTTTTTAAAGAAAATTTGTTACATTTAACATATGATTGATTTATACTCCTGTTAGAAATTTGTGTAGTTAATTTCTTAAGCGCAATAGGATCGATACCGTCATCACTTCGCAGCCAAATTCGTCGTTAGGTGCGACTGCATTTGCTTTGGGTTCGAGACCTATTAATCAATGGCGTATTTGGGCGATGGCTGGTCCGATCCGTTAATCAAGTCCCGAGCATATTTAGGTCAATCGACTTAGGTTCAAGCCGTTAATCTAAGTCCACCAAATTAGGCTCATTAAATTAGGTTCAACCTCATACCTAAACCCGCTAAATTTGTGGCTTTCATTACATGAGTCCAACCCATCAAATTAGGTCCAACCCATTTACTTTGGTTCAAACCCATCAAATTAGGTCCAACCCATTAGGCTTGGATTAATAGGTTTGAACCTAAAGTAAATGGGTTGAACCTAATGGGTTGGACCTAATTTGATGGGTTGGACCTATGTAGTGAGCTTGGGTGAATTTGGTGGGGCAGGTATGAGGTTGAGCCTAATTTAATGGGCCTAATTTGATGGGCTTAGATTAATGAGTTTGAACCTAAGTTGATGGACCTAAATATGTTGGGCTTTAATTAATGGGTTGGACCAAAGTTGATGGGTCTAAATATGTTGGGCTTGGATTAATAGGTTTGAACCAAAGTAAATTGGTTGGACCAAATGGGTTGGACCTATGTAGTGAGCTTGGGTCAAATTTGGTGGGTTTCTAGGTATGAGGTTGAGCCTAATTTAACGGGCTTAGATTAATGGGTTTGAACCTAAGTTGATGGACCTAAATATGTTGGGCTTTGATTAATGGGTTGGACCAAAGTTGATGGGCCTAAATATGTTGGGCTTGGATTAATAGGTTTGAACCTAAAGTAAATGGGTTGGACTAATTTGATAAGTTTAGGCGCATGTAGTGAGCTTGGAGTCAAATTTGGTAGGCCAGGTATGAGGTTATTACCAATTAAATGGGCCTAATTTGATGGGCTTAGATTAATGGGTTTGAACCTAAGTTGATGGACCTAAATATGTTGGGCTTTGATTAATGGGTTGGACCAAAGTTGATGGGCCTAAATATGTTGGGCTTGGATTAATAGGTTTGAACCTAAAGTAAATGGGTTGGACCTAAGGTAGTTTATGCTATCGGTATTGATCCTATTAGGCTTAAGTAAATTAACTACACAAATTTCTAAATAGGAGTATAAATCAATCATATGTTAAATGTAACAAATTTTCTTAAAACAAAATATAAAAAAATCTCCTAGTTCGAATAACTGTTCCCGGACCAAAAACACTCTATTGTTTTGAAATCGAATCCTAATCTCCGCACAGTTCATAATGGGATTTATGAGTTAAGCTTCTCTCAATTTCGGATAAGATCACACCACAGATGACGGGGATCGGACCTCACGATGAAATGCGGGCCAGTGAAGAGAAAAAACGATTTTCTATCTTAAAACCCAGGAAATATAGCTATTGTTTCCATCTTGAAAGATGACTATTCGGGACTCAAAATCAATATCCACCGTTCTTAATCTAGATACATGTCTTATCATAAACATACCCAAAATTCGAAACGATCGCGGTTAAAAACAATGATCAAAATCTTACACTAAAATCGTTGAAGTGAGCAAATCCAACAACTATTGGTTCTAACTAGTATAACTTTCAAATGGAATCTACAAATATAATCTGTAGATTAGCGACTAGATCTATGTATTATCATAAACATACCCAAAATTCATAACGATCGCGGTTAAAAACAATGATCAAAAATGTCGTTGAAGTGAAACAAAATCCACTTATTCATTGGATTTAGCTAGTATAACTTTCAAATGGAATTTACAAATATAATGCACTTGCAGTTCATGACCTAGATCTATGTATTATTTCAAACATATCCAAAATATAGAAGGATCTAACGGTTAAGCAAATAAAAACGAAATCTGCATGAAGCTGCGTCTTATGCAGATTTGAAAATGCTAAAAAAATAGCTTACGATCTACGAAAATCTAGCAATTTGAAATTTTAGGCGGAATATCTAGTGGTTTTGGTGTTGAAGTGAACGTTATATCAAAATTTGAGATCGATCGGCTCAAGTTTTGATGGTCGTCGATATCAATTCCTTGGATCTCTCCTCCTCCACCTGCACTTCCCTCCTTCTTCTTTTTTTCCTGTTTTCTCCCCTACTTCTTTTCCTCCTCCCCTCTGTTTTTCTTCTCCCCCTACCTTTCCTCCTACTCGTTTTTGGCTCCTCTCTCCCCTCCAACCTTCCTTCTTTTTCTCCTCTTTCCCTCTTCTTCCTTTCTTCTCCCTTCTCCTTTCTTCTTTCTTTCTTCTTTCCCTCCTCTTCCTACCCGTTTTTGGCTTCCCTCTCTCCCTCTTTCCTTCTTTCTTTTTCTCTTTTTTTTTTCCACTACCTTCTCCACTTCCCATGTTTTAAGGCTTAAAACATGGGAAAGTGGAGAAGTGATGTTTTAAGGCTTAAAACATGGGAAAGTGGAGAAGTGGGTGAGTAATGTGGGTGTGTGGGGGACCCTATGTCCCCGGCTTTGACTTTTTTTACTTTTTTTATTTTGTTTTTAACGTTCTTCATTACAAATTAAAAAAACAATAAAAATAATAATATAATATAATAATATAATAAAATAAAATAAAAAAATACTGCTTTTTGGGGTCTACACTAGGTGGTATGAAAGAGGTTAGATTGAATAATAGTTTGAAAAAAGGCCTTGTTCATTTGTGACCCGAATTAGGTTTTGGACTTATATTCGACTCGAAGGCCTGCAGTGCAACTTTTGTAAAAAGAAAAAGTTGAGAAAAAAAGGGATTTGTTGTGATAACAAAAGGGTTGGGTTCTGCTTTGGTATTTTCATAATATCAATATTTTAGGGTTGATTCTTTATTTCGTTGTAATTTGTAACAGTGAAGCTTTCTCCTCTACCCATGGTTTTTCACAATGAAGAAAGATTCACAATGAAGCTTTCTCCTCTACCCGTGGTTTTTCCCGTAAGGGTTTCCCATAAAACCTTGGTGTGTTTCTTTGTTTTCGTATTTTATTATCGTGCCATTGATTTTAACAATCCTAAATTCAGTATTTGTTTAAAAAGAAAGGTCATTTTAACCTTGTTATGATCAATGACACAATAATGAAATACGAAAACAAAGAAAAACACCGGATTTACGTGGAAACCCTTGTTGGAAAAAACCACAGAGCAGGATGAATCTGAAAATGATTACAGAGAACAACAGAATATATAATAAACCCTAAAACGTTGATATTATAAAAACATCCGAGAAGAAAATTCCATACCATACCACATCCCTATTTTTTTTCTCAACTTTTTCTTTCCACAAAAATCTCATCACGGGCCTTATTAACAAGAAAGAATTAGGGATTAGAAATGAAGAAGGTGAAAAAATGGAGATGAGACGACCTGAGAGACCAGGCAGATATCACTGCGGCAGAGAAGTGCAGACAACTTTAACCCTAATCTCCATAGGCTCCGGTGGGCTGACTTCCACTTCCTCCATCACCAACGCCTCTCCAGCTCCATACGCCACCGCAGCTTTTTTTTTTTGAGATGAATACAGCAGAATCGTTAATTCATTAGGCAAAAGGATGAAGATTTTGAAAAAACCTAAAGTATGAAGATTTTGAAAAAACCTAAAGTATGAAGATTTTGGAGAAATCATGCCGGAAATCAGACAACTTGAGCAAGTTCTTACCTCTGCAGGTGATGATATTGGAGGAGGAGAAGGAAGAAGACGACATTTTGATCCAGAGATTGAAGAAGATGGATGAAGAAATTCCATTTCCCCAGTTTAAATGGGGTTGTTAGGTAAAGGGTTATGGCCTTGGGGTAGGTGAAGACTCGAGAGAAAAGCCAGAAGTAGATGATGTTTTGAAAATATATTTTAAAAATGCATAAATACATTAATGGGTCGTTCTATTTTGACCCGTATTTTTTGAGAATCGGATTAAGAAAATGATGATTTGAATATAACTAAGGTCTATTGGCCTATTGGGGATTGATTAACTCGTTTGGTATATTTTGGTACATTTTATTTTATATTTTTAATGATTATATAATATTTTTAATTATTAAAAATATTTATTTTCTATTATGAAAAATGTAAAATATAATTGTTATAGAAAAAAAAAAAAAAAAAAGTAGTTATTAAATAATTGTTTTAATAAAATAAGAAGAATAAAAATAGTATGAAAAATAATTTAAAATAAAATATAAACATAAATATAACTAAAATAATTTATTTTATATAATATTTTAAAAACATAAGAATAAGAAATTTAAAGAAAACTTACTTTACAAAACATAAAATAAGTAAGATTGTTATTTAATATTATTTTTAACTTTTTTAATGTTAGACCCATTTTGCCCCTTTTAACCAACGGCCCGCATAAGATCAAACTCGAATAAAAATGAGTCGAATTGATCCGACCCATTTCCTGGCTATAGTCAGGAAACAGGTTCGTCCAATTGATTTTGGCCCAACCCACTCAAACCATGGGTCATAATGGACCGAGCCGTGTTATACCATAGAAGAATTTTGATAACTAATTCATATCCTTTTCGTCACGGACTTGCACGGATGAACTAATGCGCATTAAAATACTATTAAGATGGAGTGTCGGGAGGATAACAACTCTCATTTGTTCATTTGTACAAGCTCGTGACGACAAGGGCATGAATAAGCTACAACACGAAAATCGAAAACACCTGTGGACCGAAAAATAAACCATAACCTAAATTGGACATACGACTGTAATCTCATTTGATGAATATGGGAGAGATGTCGGGTGACAATTCGTGTCAATGTGTCGTGTCAAAATTAAACAAAGGTGAATCTGACTGAATTAATAAATAGTAGCAACGGCCTTGTGGCGTATACTTGATTTATTAATTTGGTCATTTAAATTAATATGAATTATAATTAACTCATCAATATTTAACATAAATAACATATTAAAACGGGATAATCCAAGTTAAAATTGATTTACATAATAATTAAACGGGTCAATTTCGTGTCACATGGATTGACACTTATATAACCCGTTTATTAAAAGGGTCATACAAATCAACATAAATTTAACTTGAGAAACACACGATTATATTCAGCGAACCACGCAAAAATAAGCGTGTCAAATTAGAGTGGCCTTAGGGTTCACGAGTCGTCGAATTTGCTATGAACTTCTCTTTTTCACCATAATATATATAACGACACGAGGGGCGCGGTAGTCGGGTGCCACTTCAATGTTTGGTCCACTCGCCCAACCATGAAATCCTTCATTGCAGCTTCTAAAAAGTATTCAAGGATGGAATCTGCAACACCCAAAAAAGGATTACTGTCTACGGCTCGGGTTTTTGTGAAGTGAAATGTGACCTTAGATGCACAATAATTTTATAAAATATGATTACATTCATAAAAAATTCCTAATATTTAGGGTGATTTGATTAAAAGACCTTTTAAAAACCCAATTTTAGAAAGTAAACCCGTCTTCTAAGAGATAATGTAAATACATGAAATAAAAAGGGGCAATTTTGTCCAAAAATGATTATTTTTTAAAGAAAAAACATGTGATAGGTTGGATTCACAAATCTTGCATTATTTTTTGATGTCTTTTAACTAAATTTTTTTAATATTTATAGAAAATTTTAATATATAATTAGAAATTTAAAAAATAAAAATGTTTTAAAAAAAAGTTATAGTCTATAAAACGCGCCTATAACCAAGGAATGGTTATGCCTTGAGCCTAGGCACGCCTTTGCATTTGAATTAGGGGTATAAACCGATCCAATCTGCTCGTGAAATTTCTTCGAGCTCGACTCGTGAGAGAGCACCAGAGTCGAGTTAGTATTCTGATCTTTTCGGCCTCCAGGTACGCTCCACGAGGCTTAATCAAGCTTTACTATTTCATTCATTGAGTCAAGTTTCAAACATCTAAAAAAAAGTTCAATGGGACTGGGTTTCGAGTTTTTAATCGAGCCAGGCACATGTATCAGCTACGACTCGATTACACTCTAATGACTTGAATTATAGGAACAATGAAACGAATATTATTGTATCATCCGGTTACCATTTCGAAGTTCTCCAGCCAAAATGATTGTTGTTTGTGCCCCAGATAGCTGCATTAGGGTAGCTAACAAATCAGCAACTGCACCTTCGCTATAAATTAGGTCTGACCCTATTACTGAAACAGTTCAAAGAAATATTTGGATAAAAGACATCAAATAATACAAGATTCATAAATCTAACCTATATCCCGTGTTTTTTCTTGAAAAATAACCCTCTTTAACTTAGCCTCTTATCACCTTTTTGACATAATCTTTCTATATGTTTTGCAACCATCCTTGAAATTCGGTTTATTTACGAAAATGCCTCTGTCTTGACTAGGCCTGGGTATTCTAACTACCCAAAAACCTTTTCAATCTCTAGAGTCTAAAGAGATTTCTAATTTGACTTCAAACCATCTAATATGAAAACAAATTGCAATTAAAGTTATTAATGACTCGCACCTAACGATATATGTCTCATCCAACATCGGATATGGGAGAAACTTCTTGACACTATATAAATATGAACTCCTCTCAACCAAATAGACGCGTTTTAAAGCCGTGAGGGCCTCTTGGACTCAAAGTAGACAACATCTATATGATTGAGTCGGGCCGTTACAAGTAGTATCAGAGCCGATCCCCGACCCCAATGTGGGGGTCTGTTTCGTTTGATCCCGTAGAGTGTTAATTTGTTTGGCCCTACAATCCCGTGAAACTCAACGAGGACGTTTTGTCTGCATAGGAGGTGTTTGTCACATCCCACATCGGATAAGAGAGAAACTTCCTGGCACTATATTAGTATGAGTTCCTCCCAACCAAATAGACGCGTTTTAAAGTCGTGAGGGCTCTTTGAGCTCGAAGTGGACAATATCTATATGGTTGTGTCAGGTCGTTACAATATAAATATTGTATGTTTTGGGCCCAAGAGACCGTTATGACTTTAATACATACTTACGAAGTTAGGAGGAGATCATACCATTATTAACATTCCCCGCATCCGATATGGGATGTGACAAATACCCCTCATGGAAACATCATATCATGGTGGATTGCAAGGCCAAACAAACACCCCTTAGTGGCCAAATAAACCAAACCAACCAGGTGTCGCGGACCGACTTTGATACAATTTGTAAGACTTATCAACGTATGGATACCATTATTAGGCTTGGGTCTCTCGACTTTAAACACATCTGAGTTGAAGGAACCAATGCTTATATAGTGTCATAAACTTCTCATACATCGTGTAAGGATCTTGACAAACATTCCCCATCTGTTCTGCGTCCTTGTTATGTCTCATGGGATTATAGGGCCAAACAAACCCCTATATTAGGGTTGAAGATCGACTACGATACCTTTGTAATGACTCACACCTAACCATATAAATATCGTCTACTTTGGGCCCAACGGACCCTTATTAATTTAAAATGCATATACAAGATTAAGAGGAACTTATATTTATATAGTGTGAGTAACATTTCCCCACCCGATATGAAATGTGATATATATATATATATATATATATATCTTCTTTTACATCGAATAGTGAGGAAAGATTTTGGCACTAAGTATGAATTTCTCTTAACCTTATATATACATTTTAAAGTCGTAAGGATTCCTTAGGCCTAAAACAGACAATATTTACATGGTTGGGTGTGAATATTACAAATTGTATCAAAGTCGATCCTAGGCCCCGATTTAATTTGTTTGACCACTATAGGTGTTTGTATGTTTGGTCTTGCAATCTTGAAAGTCGATCCAAAATTTGTCTTCTTTAATGTAAGAAATGTTTCCATTTTCCGTACAAAAAGAATTCACATACACACACCAATGAAAGCAAGCAAACCAAAAATCCTGTTTTGCGTATTGAAAGTAGGGGTGGGCATGGTTCGGTTAACCAAACAACAACACATAAAAAAGCCAACCATCGGTTTTTGGTTTGTTATTTATATAAACCAAAAACCTAACCATTAATACGGTCAACCAAATCTTCAATTAACCATTTTTTCGGTTAACCATATACCTTGGGTCTTGACTGATGCTTCACAAGGGAGGAGGAAGTGGTCTCAAACGACACCTCTCTTTTCACATCCTCAACTTCTAGACACTATTATATATAGATCTTTCCCCATAAGCAAGGTTTGAGTCTACCATATCCGGTCATATATCCTTTTTCAGTCGCTTTCATCGACTTTATCTAAGCAGCTTATTATTTTGAATCTCAATTATTCGGCCACAGTCACACTATACATATTCTTCCATTTTTCTTGCTACTCGTCCGGGAAGATATATGAAAATATTTCCTCCTGAGAGTGAAGATTATCTGAAATCATATTATAAATTTGATATTAATTTTTTGTAGTTAGGAATGAAGATTATTTTAGTCAATAAACCGAAACCGAGATTTGTATAAAACAAAAACCAAAACTAAACTGTTAAGTTTGGTTAACCTATTTTTTTTATTCTGTTTCGGTTTTTCTGGTCGGTTCGGTTTCTTAGGTTTTGTTGCCCACCCCTAATTGAAAGTGAGGAAAGGGTAATTACCATAATCAGGCAGAGGCTGAATCAATTCTGGGTCAGGATCATCACCCCATGTGAGCTCATTTACTGTTGCAGAACCTCGCAGGTCTACCTGTTTTAGATTGGTTTCGACATTCTTTTTCAGCAGCTTCATTCTATCAGGAAGATCGGTAAGAAAAACTTGAGCACCCAAAAGAGCAGCAATGCAGCTGGTGAACACAAAATAACCCAACTCCAATAAGAATAACACAAAATTTCCAAATTATTATTATTAATTTTTTATCGATAAAAGGCAGTATATGGATCAGAAAAAAATAAAAGGACCTAAGGCAACTGGAGGTATACAAAAAACCTATTGAACATCCCTCACAAAAAACCGTTAAACTCACCTATTCCCCAACCAAGACAAAAAATCTATCAAAGAGTTTATGTTATCAACACTATGCAGCTTAGCCCAAGACCATAAATTGGTCAGAAAAGAAACATTCATCCTTTGAATAGAAGGGGCTTTGTTCTCGAAGGCAGCCCTGTTCCTTTCCTACTAGATAGGCCAGAGTAAATAGAGAGGGGATACCATCCAAATCTTCTTTCGTTTCTTGCCAAGCGGGCTCCTTGTCAAGACAGAAGGTTTTGCCTCACAGAGGAGTGGAAAACCCAATCGAAGCCAACCACGGCCAAAAAAAGGAACCAAAGCCATCCGGCACTAGGACAATGAACCAACAAATGTCAATAGTTTCCTCGTCCTCTTCACACAAAAAAACTCCCTGTATGCAAGCTTTCTACAGTAAGCATCTTACCCCAAGAAGCTTCCGAGGCAAAGAAACCGATCTTAGGGGGAACAATAAGGTTCCAAATAGAGCGATGAGGGAAGGGCACAAAGGGAGAACGATCAAGAACCCAAATTATTTTATTTTTTTTATGTATAAGCAGAGCAGATATATTCATCAAAAATAATGTACAAGGGACGCCTAAGAGAGTATACAGGACGTATACAGAGGGGAACCGAGAGCCTAAACAAAAGAGGGCTCGGAAACAAAAAACAAACCAACCCACCAGACAAAGCTACAGAATACACAAAATGCCTGTAACAAAATAGTGCTCCACATCTTAAATCAAGCTAGCCCAAGAAGAGATAGATCTTAAGAAACAAGACTTCAATCTAGCACTAGAAAAGCAATCATTTTCGAACACTACTTTGTTCCTCTCCTTCCAAATTTCATATAACAAAAATTCCAAATTATGTTTCTAATTTTTCATGATAAAATTGTATTGTATAGTAGGTTCAATACAATTGCTTTTTACCGATAATAAAAAAAGTTCCAAAACAAGCCTACCTTTCGGCTTAGCTCAAGTTGTAAAGGGTTGGGATGGGTCTATAACAGGTTTTAGGTTCAAGATCCAAAACACGCCTATCGAGAACATACAAAACCAATAGATGTGTTCAACAAAAAAAAAAAAAAAAAGAATTCATATCCTTCCATCATTAGCCTTATCATAGTTTTAAAAGGCACAAGGCGCACCTAAGGCGCGGGTTTTTGTGAAATGAAATGTGACCTAGGATGCATATCAATTTCATAAAATGTGATTAAAAGTATGATTATATTAATAAAAAATGAAAGATTCCTAACATTTAAAGAAAATTTCAACGAAAAAAGTAGTGAAATTATATAAATTTCAATATATAATTAGAAATTTCAAGAATAAAAGTGTTTTAAAAAGAAATTATACCCTATAAGGCAAATGTTTTGGAAGGCGAGGTGTTTTAACTAGGGAGTGGTTGTGCCTCGATTAAAACTATGAGCCTTAGAAACACAAAAAATAGACATTTATTGCAATTTAATTGGGCTTAAGATAGAACAAGGAAAAAGAGGGCATTAGATTGGCACAGCCATGTAGCTATGCCATGACAGATAGGGATAAAAGAGTTAAACACCTAACTACATCAGCACTGGACACTTGTATTATACTAACTAATTAGAACCATAGTTAGTGACTACGGTTTTTAAATATGCGCAGTTTTATTCATTACGCGTATAGCACCTAAAGGTGTTAATGATGCGAGTCGAGTTCAAGTTCAACTGAGCTCGAGTCGAGTCATTAACATTTCGAGTCGAGCTCGAGCTCGAGAGTCGAATACTTTCGAGCGAAGCTTATTTCGACTCGTGCTATTCAGTGTGAGCTTACTCGAGTCAAATTTTGACCGAGTTTTGATGAGTCGAGTCAGTGGCTTTCCTTGAGTTGTCTCGTTGCGTTAAGCATTTTTCATTATTATATATAAACTTTAGGAGAATCGGTGTATGGAATATATATATATATATATATATATATATATATATATATATATATATATATATATATATTTATCACGTTTATAATCTTAACTTATTAATATAATTTATAATAATATCCTATTCTCTTACATATTTTCTTTAAAGAGAAAATTAATTATTTTAAAATAAATATATTTATATTAAATAAATAATAAAAATGTATGATTGTTTAATAATAAAAAATAGAGATATATTATTTATGTCATCACAAAGTAGAGATATAAAATTAAAAAAAAAACTTTTAAAATTTATATCTGAAATATTCGAGTTTACGTGGCTTTTAGTCGAGTTACGAGGCTACACCTTTCCGGCCTCGACTAGTTAACATTTAATTAGAGCTCACACAGTCGAGTCATTGGCTCGCGAGTTATGCTCGTCTCGTCGCCCCCAATAGCGACATGAAGATCAAGAGGACTCGACCCGGAAGGAGAGTTGCGAGGTTTTGGTGTATTACATAGATCCCTTCTTTCACTTAAAAGAAGGAACATCAGCTAAGGCGGCCAGATAAACTTTTGCTCTTAATTTTGTCTTTTAAAACATGATGCAATGCGGTTTTGATGACGTGACCATAAGAGAGGGAGGTATCTTAAAACATGAATTATTTTGGGAATTTTTTTTGCTTAAAAGTTTATTTTGGGACATGAATGGAAAACCTAGCTCCAATCAGTGTTTCTACCAGTTTCTCCTGATTGAAAGCCAATTTCATTTCTTTGTAAGTAACCAATCTGTTTTTCCTTTTCAAAGTGATTAAAGTGACAAATATTAGATTGGATTAGATTAAGATACAGGATGGAAGAAAGTGAAGAACGAGACAGGGAAAATGATTACCCAACTAAACCACAGCCAGAGCCAAGTTCGACAACCTTCTTGCCTTGAAGAAGAAGAAGACCTGAATCAACGGAATGTTCAAGAAACTTCCCCAATACAACTCCACTATCCCACATCACAGATCCAGTGACTCCAGGTGTTCCCTGGAGTTAATTTCTAACTTAGAAAACTGAAAATCCATAGCAATCCGTAGCAATCCGTAGCAATTAGCAACAAGCAAACGAAGAAAAGAGAGAAGAGAGTAGTACCAGGGAAGAAGGGGATTGGAGAATGGAGAGAGAGTGGCCGCAGGAATCGAGATGGAGAGAGAGGGACGATTGGGAGACGAAAGCGTTGTGTTGGGAATATGTGGGCTGCTGAGTGCACCACAAAATTAGTGTCTCCGCCGCCGCCGCCGCCGCCGCCGCCGATGATTCCGATCCTTCTTCTTCATCCAAAACGCTCACCATTCCTCCGTACCCTCCCATTCTCGTTTTCGCTTCCTCTGAAGCCATTTTTGACGGATTTTGATTCCCAAATCACCACTGGGTTAGCACTTAAACCCTAGTGCCCCATATTGAGTTGAGACTAACAAAGCTTGTTTGAGATTTAGGGACGGTTTTGGTTTTTGTTTTGTTTTTGAAAACTGTTTTTTTGTTCTGAATATAGAAAACATTTTGTTTTGTTTTGAAAACTGTTTTTTTGTTTTCGAAAATAAGAAAAACATTGGGAACGCATGAGATTTAGGGACAAGATCAGTTTTAGGAGTTCTCTGCAAAAACAAGGCCTGAAATGCCTATTTTTGGTTAGTTTTTAAAAAACTGTTTTTTTTTTTTTTGTTTTGAAAAACAACGAGGACAAAGAGAAAAACATAAAAAGCACGTAAGGCATGTTTGGTTATAGTTTTTTGAAATATGTTTTCTATTCTAAAAAACAAGAAAAACATAAAAAACATGTTTGTTTTTTTAATTATGGAAAACAAAAAAAAATCATACAAATAATAAATTCAAATAATAAGAACAATTTAAAAAAAAAACAAAAGTAATATTTTTAATGTTTTCAAAAACTATTCTCAAGAACCGTTTTAAAAAATATGACCGAACAAGTCCTTAGGTCTTATTTTGGTGATTATTTTAGAAAATTGTTCTATGTGGGAATAAGTTTTTTGAAAAAAAAAAAACTTTTCTCAACAAAAAGGCCCATTTGGCTATTTTGACCCCTTATTTATTATTATTTTTTTATGATGACATAATATTGTTAATTATAGAAAAATATATAATAATTGCTTAGAAAAAGAATAATTATTAAAAACTATTTTAATAAAATAAAATTATATATATATACAACTAAAATAATTCATTTTATATAATCTTTTAAGAACATAAAAATAAACTATAAACATTTCAAAGAAATCTTTATTTTACAAAATATAAAATTTATTAAATTGTTATTTATTATTATTTTTAATTTTTAAATTTCCGACCATTTTGATCAATTTTGGCCCGCAACCCGCATAGTATCGAGTTAGCCAAAAGTGAATTCGAATAAAAGTTGATTTAATTAGTCCGACCCGTTTTGACTCCGTGATCCTAATGAGACAATAATGGAATATAAAACTTGATTTCTATGCCAAACCCAAATCGCCTCACACATTTAATCATCACCAAGGAAGCTCATTTTAACTATTCATTATTAATGTAGACATAAGTATCAACCATTCACGCCCGTCACGCCTAGCTCAAGTAGTAGAGCCTCAACGTTAAACAACAGGCAAGAGCATAACGGGAAGGAAAGAGTCCCGGGTTCGAGTCCCGATGGAGACATATAGAATCATTCAATCTCAATCTGTTCTGGTAGATCTTCTGGCTTGAATTCTTCACCATCAATTTCTTCCTCTCTAATTCCAGATGCTTCCACAGTTCTTGAAACCCATTCCTTCAATGGATCTTCATTCAAATCAAGCCTTAAAAAAGAAGACCTGCAAACATCCCACCAGCAAAGGCAACTGGTTCCTGGATGGACAACAAATACAAAATTTGGACCCGAGTTGACCCGTTAATTATATAATTGGACCCATCAAAGTTTCACGGGTTTATTCGTGTCAAAGCTATCTAACATGTCAAATCCAAATACGATCTTGAATATATTGTTCATAATCGTGTTATACGTGTCGTGTCACCAAGTGGGTTGTGTTTGAATATGCGTTTTTAACACGATTATTGTTCGGGTTGGTCAATGTTGTGGGCAAATGGTAAAAATTTAATGAAAATTTGACCACGATTACCCAACAATGACTTCGAAAGCGAATAAAATTCAAACACGACCCGCAGTAAATTAGGTGACATGACCTGACACGTGTAACACGATTATGAGTATGTGCGGCCCTTATGTCGAGTTATACGTGTCGTGTTGTGTCACCCAATTAAAAAATGGGTAGTGTTTGAGAGTGTTTTTAATACGATTACTATTCGTGTCGTGTTCGGGTTGGTTAATGTCGGCGAATACCTACAGTTTGAAACGAAACGAACACGACCCATTAACACGAATTGTCAGCCCTAACGGTTGGTCAAGGAGATTCACTTTCTACAAATGATGATAACCTTCTCATCAAAAAATCTAATGTTCAATCAAAAGAATAAAAAAACAACAAAATTATACAAACAAAATTTGATAGTCTCTTATTCAAACAACTTTCATGGAAAAATATGTTTGGGAGCAGTGGCAGACCTAGAAATTGGCGTCGGGGGCATTTTAACATATGAAAATTTTGTTAAACTAACAACTGAAAGCCTCGACTTAATGGTAGAGGACTTACGGATTTTAAGGGGCGAGACTTTTCTTCCTTGGTTCAATTCACTTTGGAAATAAGGATAAAAAATTTTAAAAAAAATTAAGGAGCATACTTTCCTTCCTAGGTTCGATTCTTCTTAGAAATATGGGTAAAAATTTTGAAAAAAAAAAATTAAGGGGGCATACTTTTCTTCCTAGGTTCGATTTCCCTTGGAAATAAGGAAAAGAATCCAGGGGCGATATGGAACTCATAATGGGTTATTATAATTCACCCCTCTTTCAAAATCGATTACCATAGCGGCTTGTGACTTCGTGGACCCTATTTTCTCTTTATGAGTGGTAGTTCTCGCACAATTGCGGGACGAGGGTCATCCCCAAGGAACGAACCACTCTGTTACCACTGTTATAACCATTTCGATAGAACTCGCCCTTAAAAGCTAAATGTCGGGGCGAAGGAGTCCAAATGGTTATAAACTCATATGCCAAGTCATAGTTTAGCGATGTGGGACTTAGAATGGTTCATTCACAGTTTGCTATAACCCTTTCAGTAAACTCACTATAAAAACTAACTGTCAAGGGGAGGGAGTCCAAACGATTATAAACCCATATGCCAAGCCATAACTTAGCGATGTGGGACTCAGAATGCGTTATTACAATCTACTATAACCACTCGGGTAGAACTCTTATGGCTTTATTTGTCAAGGAAGGCCAAATGATTTATAAACCCATATGCAGTCGCAACTTAGCGATGTGGGACTCATAATGGGTCATTACAATCCACCCATTTTTCAGAATCGACGTTCATGATGACTAGTGACTTTGTAGACCCCATCTCTTTATGGGTAGCAACCCGCCCACAATTCCGGGACAAGGGTCATCCCTAAGGAACGAACCTCTCTAATAATACTCTTATACCCACTTGCGTAGAACTCGCCCTTAAAAGCTAGATTTCAAGGGGAGGGAACCCAAATGCTTATAAACCCATATGTCAAGCCATGACTTAGCGATGTGGGACTCAGAATGCGTTATTACAATCTGCTATAACCACTCGGGTAGAACTCACCCTTGAAAGCTAGCTGTCAAGGGGAGGGAGGCCAAATGCTTATAAACCCATATGTCAAGCCATAACTTAACGATGTGGGACTCATAACGGGTCATTATATGTAACTTCCCCGTCCTCCAGAGATTCCTTCACCCAAAAAAAGAAAAAAAAAAAAGAAAGGGAAGATTTCAACATGATCTTAGATGACAGATAAGGTAGCAAAATAATAGAAGGAAATTAATTTTTTCAAATTGTAGAAGGAAATTAATTTGTTGTCATAGAAACTAAAACTTGAATGATTGAAGTAGTAAAAAAGAAACTCAAGTAGAACTCGCCTTAAAGCTAGATGTCAAGGGGAGGGAGCCTAAATGGTTATAAACCCGTATACCAAGCCATAACTTAGCGATGTGGGACTCAGAACGGGTCATTACAATATGCTATAACCACTAAGGTAAAAATCAGCCTTAAAAGCTAGCTGTCAATGGGAGGGACCCCAAATGATTATAAATTTGTATGTCAAGCCATAACTTAGCGATGTGGGACTCAGAAGGGGTCATTACAATTTGCTATAAATGTCGAGTAGAACTCACCCTTAAAGCTAGTCATGAGGAGAGACTGACGATTACAAACACATGCCTGAGCTTAACTTAGCGATGTGGGACTCATAATGCGTTATTACAATCTACTATAACCACTCGAGTAGAACTCACCCTTGAAAGATAGCTGTCAATGGGAGGGAGCCCAAATGATTATAAATTCGTATGTCAAGCCATAACTTAGCGATGTGGGACTCATAATGGGTCATTACAATTTGCTATAACCACTCGATTAGAATTCACCCCTTAAAAGCTAGTTGTCAAGGGGAGGGAGCCCAAACGATTATAAACCCATATGCCAAGCCATAACTTAGCGATGTGGGACTCAGAATGCGTTATTACCATCTGCTATAACCACTCGGGTAGAACTCACACTTGAAAGCTAGCTGTCAAGGGAAGGGAGGCCAAATGGTTATAAACCCATATGCCAAGCCATAACTTAGCGATGTGGGACTTATAATAGGTCATTACAATCCACCCCTCTGTCATAATTGATGTCCATGGCGACTGGTGACTTCGCATACCCCATCTTCTCTTTATGGGTAGCAACCCACCTGGTCAAGACGAGGTCATCCCCAAGAACAAACGCTCGATACTACTCTTATACCCACTTAGGAAGAACTCGCCCTTAAAAGCTAGATTTCAAGGGAGGAATACGAATGCTTATAAACCCATATGCCAAGCCATGACTTAGCGATATGGGACTCATAATGCATTATTACAATCTGCTATAACCACTTGGGTAGAACTCACCCTTGAAAGCTAGCTGTCAAGGGGAGGGAGGCCAAATGCTTATAAACTCATATGCCAAGCCATAACTTAACGATGTGGGACTCATAACGGGTCATTACACGTAACTTTCCCGTCCTCCAGGGATTCCTTCACCCAAACAAAGAAAAAAAAAAGAAAGGGAAGGTTTCAACATGATCCTAGATGACTGATGTGGATAGCAAAAAAGATTTTTGCCCCCTTTTTTGCAGCAAATAATATAAGGAAATTAATTTTTTCAAATTGTAAAAGGAAATTAATTTGTTGTCATAGAAACTAAAACTTGAATGATTGAAATAGTAAAAGAAACAAAATAATTGAGAGTTTATGAAAGATATTCACTAAACTAAATCACTGACAGCTTGTTAAGCTGAATCAGATCCATGTGTTGCAACCTAATTTGAGCTCGGTTCGATTAACTTCGAGTCGAATTCGAGTATTCTACGAGTCGAGATCGAATATAATTATTTATTATTTTTTTAATTGATTCGAACTTTATCGAGTCTAGTTCGAATAGCTCCACTTTTTTTCGAACATCTAAAAAAAAATTGATCGAGCTCAAGTCGAATTTAAGCTTTTTAATAGAGTCGAGTTCAAGCTTGACGCATACGCCTTGATCAACTCGATTACACTCCTATGGGCGTGTTTTTAAAGTTGTTTTTTAGTTACCAGCAGGAAAGATGGATTTGGTTCTAAGTTTCTTTTGAAAATCTTCAAGGAATTTCGTATCTTTAAACTAGTAGTCCTCATGTATGAAAAGAAATAAATTGGGTTTGAATGACATGTAGAATTCGTCTAATAAGTTTAAGCGGAATTTTATATTTTTATCAAAATTTCTTTCCTTAATGCTTTCCGGGGTTCCAAACGGAGCCGAAAAGACTAGTTTCAGTCAGTTTCCCATATCCCAAGTGGATAAAATTTCAATTAACAAATACCAGGAGATTGAAGAACAAACATCACAAATCGGAAATTGAACAGTTATTATATGCAATTAGACCTCCCAAACAATCAACAGCACAAAACAATCTCAATCAATGGCGACGAAAGACAGAACGACTGTAAATTTCCGCCAAACCCAACAACCAATTCATCTCCGTAAACTAAAACACAAAAAAACAATATCCAATCCAATCCCAAACCATACAACACAAATTGATTAACATCGAAAACATGGGGAACAATCAGCAGCATCAATTCGTTCAAAATATAGTCTCCATATAGAACGATTAGAAGAGTATTGAAATCCTGGACAGAGTCACAGAATTTACCTTAAGGGCTTTTTGGAGGATAGGGTCGGATAAGAGGGCATCAACACCGGGATTTCGGAAACAGGTGACCTTCCATTTCGATTGTGATATTCTCACCGGATTTCTGATATGGTAATTTGCAGAGATTTTTGGCGGGAGCGGATTCACCATTGGGGATTTGGGAGTGGGAGAGTTGAGAAAGAGGGGAGACATCATGCCTACTGTTTATGCCTTTTGCAATACCGCTCGTCTTCCAATATAATCCATCTTTTTTTTTTTTTTTCTTTTTTTTCATTTTCTTATTTCCCTTTCAAAACAATTAAAATAATTTGGGTTCGAGTTTTATTCCAAATAATACATTTTTAGAAATAAATCTGTCGTTTTTAAAATAATCTCCGAAGTTATAATATAAAACAAATTGTTTTATATTATCCCTTTTCTTAAAGTGAAATGTGAAACAAATTTTATTAGTTCAAAATTTATAATTTTGTAAAGATATATGATAAATTTTATTTTTAATAAAATTGTATTTTTAATAAGATTGAATATAATATGGAATATATATATAAATAATAAACTGCACCCTCTTTTTAACTTTAACTTATTTAAAGAATTTATAAGTATATATATTATAAAGAATTTATTATATATATAATATAACATGTTTTATTCAAATATATATTTTCTATAGTATTTAATGATATCATATTCTTTTTACAAAAAAAAAAAAAAAAAAAACAGTATCATATTATAAATTTTAGGGGGTGGATTCGATTGAAAGTGCAGTCAGGGTTTCTTGATGATTATCGGTTCGAGTCGAAATTAGAGTCATCGAAGCTTTGATCCGATCATTAAATTAATGGTCCCATAAGATTAGACTCTGATTAATAAAAAAATAAATCATATTCTAAGATATATATTTCTCTTATTTTTTTGTAAAACAAGGAGGTGTCTTAAGTGGGCCCGAGCATAAGGCTCGAACTTAAGATCACTGGTTATCCAATGAATTATATGATATTTTATAATATGTATATTCTATCTTGTTTTATATTGAAAACGAAACACGTTAATTTTTATTTTTATTTTTTAAAAATTAGATAAATTTATTTATTCAAGTTAACAATACAATCGATATAAATAAATAATGAAAAGTGTTAAGACAATTATAGGATGAGGCAACATCCAAGTTAATAGAAAAAGATCGAACAAAGGTTTATACGTTTGATGTCTGAAATGCTGTAAACTGAATTTCATATCAATAGTATACTGACGAACAAGAATTGATATAACGACTTCGCATCAAACTTTGTCATCTCAATTGTTAACGTGAAAACCTACGAAAAAGCTAACTATTGAAGACACAACTACCCGCTGTAATAAATCGACGATAAAAACACAAAAAAATAAAAACAAACTCATATTGATGTGAAATAAACTACTTGATTGGAAAATAAAACCCCGTCAAAGAAGAAAAGCGATGAAAAAGTGACTTGAGACCAAGAAGGTAAAAAAAACACGTCTCATTTCTAACGATTAAATGCTTGAAAGAGATAACATAAGGAATGACGATTAGGGTTTCAGAAAAAATAAAAAAAAACAAAAAAAATGTGATGATATTATTAGTTTATTTGAAAAGGGAAAAAAATGTAAAGTTATAACTAGTCCTAGCAGGGCTGGTAATTCGTGTCAATGGGTCGTGTTAATGTACGGATCGTGTCAACATTCGCTAACCTAAACCCGACACGAATAATAAACGTGTCAACATTCATTAACCAAAACCCAACTCATTTATTATTCGTGTTAGACAGGTCAACACGAATATGACCCATTTAATTTGATTATTTAAAATAATAAGAATTATAATTAATCATCCATGCATATTTAACACAAATAACCTATTAAATTTAACATGTTTATTAAGTTTATTATTTAAATTAACATGAATTATAATTAATAATTCAATTTAACACAAATAACTTATTAAATAGGTTAATTAATTAATATAATAATTAAACGGGTCAATTCGGATCAAATTCGTGTTAGGTAGATCAACACGAATATGACTCATTTATTCAACGTGTTATGCGGGTCAACACGATTATACTCAATCAAAACCCACAAAAACCGTGTTGGGTTCTTGTCGTGTTCACGTGTCGTGTCAAATTTTATCATTACTGAGTCCTAGTCGTGAGTAAACCTAAACGTAAATGTAAATGACGATAAATGTCATATTATAACTGGTTCAAAAGTTGTGATAATTTTTTTCTCACAAATTCTATTATTTGTAGGCGTTCTTTATTGGTTATGCTCAGAAGCAATCCTAGGCCAGATTGATGGCAGCAATTAATAATGGGCCATAGGATCCCCAAGCTAGCTCATTAGATGACAGAGTCCATTTAACTTATTATTAAGATACAAGAAGGAGCCCATTTATTGGGCCTAAGGTGTTATAAAACCTTAGGAGGATTAGGGTTAACGATATAAATGCAACTACCCAGCACCAGGGTTTAAGTTTTACGTATTATTTTAGAGATTGAGAATCTCGGTAGAAAAAAAAACACCTTGAGAGAGAAAGCGAGCTGTAAGGTTTGAGTGTTTTTCAGTTAAGCAGCCTAGTTTCTTTTGTGATCGGGTGCTGTATGCGCCGGATACGTACGTAGAGAATAGCTTGGAAGGTTATGTGGATTCTAGTAGAGATTTTACACTACTACAGGTTAGTAATGGGTGATGAAAATATATCACCTCATACATTATAATTAAGCTGTCAGTTCCTTCCATTTGTATGATTCCAGTAGTTGCAAAGGTAAAATCGTCACGCCCCGAATTCCAGACATCCCAAAACCCGAGACGTGATCTTAAGTCAAAGGTTTGACCCTAAAGGTTTCTCATTATCCAAGCTGGCAATAAACTAACTACGGGGCATAAAATTCAAGATCATTACAAAAATTCTCTTTACATCCCAAATCCTAATAGTTTCTTTTATTATTCCTCTTTTAAAAGTATCTTCTTTATCATTTGATTCCATATCCCATCCCACTTTTTTAAAAGATTGTCCTCTTTTTGATGATCTATAATATCTCTAATGATCCTCTTCCTTTCTTTATCATTTGTTAATAATTTGTTTTTGGTCTTATAATCACTATTTCATTCCTAAGAATCTCCCTTGAATTGTATCATGATTTTTTATTTGATTTTAACATTAATTTACTTTTCATTACATTATCGTAATATTACGTTTTTATAAGGATTGGAACGATATTAATTAAATCCATCTCACTCTTTTACAACTTGAGACGAGTCTCGATAGCTAATTGCATCGTGATTGAAAGCCGTTATATGAGAAATATGCGAATCTAATGAATGGATGTTATTTTATTTTTACTTTTTAAGAAAAATGAATGATTAGATCAACTTGGGTTAGATTTATGTCACTTATCATATCAATTTGCCAACACGTAGAGGTGGAAACATAGAATTCGGTTTGATGGGTTCGGTCCTTTGACTCACATTTTTTTGAGGATCGAGTTTGGAAAATGGTGGCTCGTGTCATTAGAACTAGTCAGACCCCGGCCAGCTTGGCCCATTTTGACTATTTTTGATTTTAAATTTTTTTGATGAGTATATAATATTTTCTAATTGTTAAAAATATAACTTTTTCCATTATAAAAAATAGAAAATAGTTGTTTATAGAAGAAAAAAAAAAGAATAGTTATTAAATAATTATTTTTAATAAAATAAAATAATACTAGTATGAAAAATAATTTAAAATAAAAAATATATATTAATATAGCTAAAATAATTTATTTTATATAATATTTTAAGAATATAAGAATAAAATATAAGTATTTTAAACAAAATTTTATTTTACAAAATATAAAATTTGCAAAATTGTTAATTATTATTATTCTTAATTTTTTAATATTTGGCCTATTTTGATCCGTTTTTTGCTCGAGGCCCGCATGGTCGAGTTGAGTTAACCAAAAATGGGTCCAAATAAAAAAATTGTCGAATTGACTCGACCCATTTTGGCTCATAGTCCTAATAGGCTCGGTCCATTTGGGTCGGGCCTGCCCGTTTTCCAGCTATGTTGACACATAAACCCTATCACATGAGTTAGGTACGATGGGTCCGACACGTATGTCTTCAAAAATGACGAAAAATGTTGGCATGGAAAAATCTCGGCCTTACCCTAATAAGCCTAAGTTTAAGTATGTTAATTTAGTTATAATTATATAATTTAGTCATGGTCTTCCATAAGATGTGGAGGCCATGTTTCACAAGCAACGTGTTGTATCATCCTCTTTTTTGGTTTTATTAATGAGGAACCTTATTATATGCTCCTTTAAAATCTTGTACATATATTTAATATTTAAAAATTAAATATTTCATATGTCCGTGACACGGTTAGGGTCTCTCCTATCTTAACCAGTAGTTTCAAGTTCGAGTCTTAGGAATACAGTTATGTTATGTGGTAAATTTTTACTGTCCTTGTGATCTTTTTCGGCTCGTATGATGATTAGTTTGGATGTGGTATGACTTAAAGACGTCTTTCATGTGTATACAAACCCGCTCAGAACATCTTATGATCCGACAAAAAAAATAATAGGATGACCTATCAATGATATCACTTGAAGCAATGCTAAATCAATGTTCTAGATAGGTTCAACAACTGAATCCCAAGCCAAATCTTTATAATATTGCATTCACATGTACATGACTTCAACATCTACCTACCAATTTTATTTATTTATTTTTTTTATTTTATTTATTTTTACAATTTTTAGTATTTTCAAATTTATTTTTATAAAGAGTGTAAGTGAAGTTACCTAAGATTCTTATAAATATCGTGGAAATTAAAGGTGATTTGATTAAAAGACCTTTTGAAAACCCAATTTTGGAAATCCGACCCTCCATTAAATTTTGGCTTAATTTAAAAAATAAATAAAATTCTTATTTTCTTGGAAAAATAACCCATTCTTTTATTATAATGTAGTAAATTGTCTTTTCTTGGAAATAACTGATTTCATTCTTTTAAGAGATAGTGTAAATATATGAAATAGAGAAGGGTATTTTGTCCAAAATTGAATTGTACACAATAAAAAATATGAGAAATATTAGTTGACAAAATGGGTTATTTGAAGATGTGAATCATAAATTTAAATTAGAAAAGGCCTTGAGGCTGAAATGGTAAAGGGGGCCCGGGATGGGTGTATGTAAGGTCCTAGGTTCGAGTTCCTGTAAGAATATAATATTATAATATTTTAATTCAAAGTGAATAGATGTAAAAAAAGTTAAATTAAAAAGAAAAATAAGAAGCACTAGAGGTGTAATCGAGTCGATACAAAGCTTAGCTCGAGAGCTTATTTCGAACTCAATCGGGAGAGTTTTTCTTTTTTTTTTTTTTTCAGATGTTCGAAACTTGATTAAAAGGTGATTTGATTCTTTTAAGAGATAATGTAAATATATGAAATAGAGAAGGGCATTTTTGTCCAAAATGGGTTATTTTAAGAAAAACATAGGAAATATTAGATACGATAAATTTAGGATTATTTGATATATTTTAACCAAATATTTTAAATCAAAATCATATATAGTTATCACGATCATGGATTTGTGAAGAAGGTGTGAATCATAAATTTAAATTAGAAAAGGCTACGAGGCTAAAATGGTAAAGGGCGGGATGGAGTGTATGTGAGTCTAGATTAGTGCTGTAAGAATAAAATACTATAACATTGTAATTCAAAGTAAAATTAAAAAGAAAAACTAAAGAGCACTAGGGGTGTAATCGAGTCGATACAAAGCCTAACTCGAACTCGATCGAGTTTTTTTTTTTCAGATGGTCGAAACTTGACTCAAAAAATAGTTGAGATACTCGAACTCGATTCAATAAAGATCGAATCAATTAAAACGATTAATAAATAATTGTACTTGAACCCGCCTTGATTAATAAAATTGTAAAACTCGATTTAATTAATAATAAATAATTAAGGACCATTCATTTGGCCTGAAAACTAGGTACCCTCACTTACCTAGGGTTTCTTCATCCTCATCTCTGGCATCTTTGACCCCCTTTTAGTGGCTCCAGACCCACTTGAATCCCACATCACCTCACCTCCCATTCAATTGTTTTGTCCTTTCTTCCAATTATGCCCCTAAACCACCATCTTCCCAGTATGATTTTTTCATCTCTTGTAAGGGTAAATCAGTCACAATTACATGCATGTGCAATATAAAATTAATTATGTCCTTCTAGGGCCAAAAACCCAGTCTAAATCTCGAGCTAACAACTGGTCAAACTACTGGTACACATATCCATATATATATATATATAAATATAAATATAAATATAAATAAAAAAAAAGTATATTCTAATCTCTGATTGTATACGGATTTGTGGTAGTGGGCATCTCTTAAATTTGAAAATGTCTGGCTTTTTGAAACTTGATTTGGATATATATAAAGGGTGTTTGAAGCCACATTTGAAATTGATTCTTCTTGATCATCCAAATTAATACATTTAATCTAATTGTGGAGAAAATCATAAGTATTTTCTTTTCTTCAACCCTTTTTACGAAGATATGTTCGAAAGTGTTTTTTTTTTTGTCCAACCATGAAGTGTCTTGAAAGGATTCATATAAAAAACGTTTTAAATTAAGTATGCAGCGAATAACAAAAACGGTATAACTCTACCACAAAGAATAAAAGCTACGTTCGTATTTCCGAACTACATAGTTAAATAATGACATACACAATTTCAATCTTGAAAATTCAAAAGTTCTATTTTGTTCTGCTGCAGCGATACATGCATATATATATATATATATATATATATATATATATATATATATATATATATATATATATATATATATATATATATATTAAATTCGGTCTTTTTTAGTTTAGCAGGTGATGTAGGTTAGAACAAATACAATTGTGTTATATGGTAGAGCTTTACTTTACTTATGTTCCTCCTGACTTGGATGGGGATTAATCTGGATGTGGTATGACTTAATGTCATATCTCACATCTGATATGTGAAAAACCATGTACATATAAGTATGAGAACTCTCTTAACCCTAGTAGATGCGTTTTAAGCGTGAGGGTCTTAAACCGAAGCGAGACAATGACCCCATGATTGGGTCGAGTCAAGGTCGTTCTGACACGGATCTGAGACCCTAACTTAATGAGTGATCCCGAGTTTGAGCCTTGGAAATGTATGCGATTGTGTTCTATGGGATAGAGTTTTACCACCCTTATAGTTCATCTCGGTTCATCGTATAAGGATTAGTCTGGCTATGGTATGACTGAAGGTTTCTTTCCGTGTGTGTATGGACTCGATTAAGACACGTCGTGATCCAAAAATAAATAAAAAATATTCCCATCATAGGGTGGGTACGTTTGTGGTGTCGGCTGGGAGGTTTCATAAAAGTGATTCCTTCCCTCCTTTAAAAATAGTATTCTACACAGTTGGACAGATCTTAGAATATGGTGTCCATCTCCTTAAACAAATCCTCCATTTATTTATTTATATATACTTCCAACAACTAAATGCATATCCATGTTCCATATTTGATCTAACGTTTGAAACCCGGAAAATACTAAGAAAAGAAAATATGTTTCGAAGAAAAATGTAAAATAAGTTTAAACTTAATAAATTAATTCTATATGTTTTATTGTATAAAGACTAAGAAATATAAAAATACTTTAAATTTTGAAGAAAATTATTTTCCGGGGTTCCAAACGGAGCCATGTTGAATCCTCGAAAAGAGTTAATAATCTGGTCAACAAGATATAGCCCTTTTTAACACCAATCATTTTACCATTTTCCTGATCCATGTTCATATGTATATATAGAGGTGGTGATAGAATTTTTCATTTGCAGGTTTCATCTGATCATCCGAACCCAAAAATGGCGGAAATTCATCTTCCTTGGCCTGTCCTCACAGCCACCCTCTTGTTCATTCTGTTTGCTGCCAAGCTCGTGATGAAAAAGAAGAAGAATGTGGCCGGAGAAACACCTTCAGTACCGGAAAAAATGCCGCCGGGAAGCCGGGGTTGGCCTTTGATCGGCCATAGCTTAAGCTGGTACAACTCAGTCGCCAGTCCTCATCCTCCTACCTTTGTTCATCAGCAAGCTCTGAAGTATGTATCAGAGATCAATATTTTCTTTTTATATTTATATATATATATATATATATATATGTAGGTGATGATCTTGATTTTGTTCTTGACTGTAACAGGTATGAAATATTTTCTTGCAGTCTGTTTGGAAACGGGCTGTTGTGTCGTCTGATCCTGGTTTTTAACAGATTCATAATGCAAAATGAAGGGAAACTGTTTAAATCCAGTTATCCGAAATCGTTCAGAGATTTGGTCGGAAAAAATGGAGTGATTACAGTTCAGGGAGAACAGCAAAGGAAACTGCATGGTATTGCTTCGAATATGATGAGGTTGGAGAAGCTGAAGTTCCATTTCTTGAAGGATATTCAAATGATTATGATCCAAACTCTGGGGAATTTTGAGGATAATCATGTTATTCTCCTCCAGGATGTTTGTAGAAAGGTAAGTAATTCGATCGGTTTAATTTTGCGTTAGTTAGTGTGTATGTAAGGCTCGGTTTGGAACCCGGAAAGTACTAAAATGATAAGGAAAATGGTTTTCTTATACTAGGTTTCCCTATGGAAAATATTAAAGAAAATCAAAATTGTTTAAATTTTTTATGTATTTTTAGATTTCTTAGTCTTTGTATAATAGAAATAAGTAAATAAAACGAGTATATAATTAATTTGTTAAGTTTAAACTTTTTTTATTTAGTAGTTTTGGCGGTTTATAATTCGGAACTGAGATAGTATTAGGGAAGAGAAAAAAAAATGCTATGAAAAATGATTTTATCATGTTTGGTCGGTAGTGAAAATATAAAAGAAAATCAAATATAATTAAAATTTTGCAAAATTTTATATATTAAAATGATAACGAAAATGGTTTTCTTATGCTAGGTTTCACTATGGAAATTATTAAAGAAAATCCAAATATAATTAAAATTGTTTAAAATTTTATGTATTTTAAATTTCTTAATCATTGTATAATATAAATAAGTAAATAAAACGAGTGAATAAACATATATATATATATATATATATATATATATATATATATATATATATATATATATATATATATATAATTAATTTATTAAGTTTAAACATTTTTTATTTAGTAGTTTCCGTGTTCTATTTGGAACCTGAAAAGTATTAGGGAAAAGAAAAAAAATACTAAGAAAAATGATTTTATTATGATATTTTAGTCCGTAGTAGAAAATATAAAAGAAAATCAAATATAATTAAAATTTTCCAATATTTTATATGATATTTTAAATTTCTTAATTCTTATAATAGAGAGAGAAACAAATTAATAAAATGAGTTTTGAATAAAACATATAGAAATTAATTTTTAAGTTTAAATCTTTTTTTAATTTTCTTCCACTTTTCTCCTCTTTTCTTTTCTTAGTATTTTGGTTTAAAATAGAGTCTAAGAATTATTTTCTTATGTTTGATCTCATAGTAGAATATTATAAAAGAAAATTAAGTATAATTGAAATTCCTCAAAAATTTTACATATTTTTTAATTTCTTAATTATTATATAATAGAGAGAAACTAAAGAGAATTAATATAATTAATTTATTAAGTTTGAACCTACCTTTTATTTTCTTCCAAATTATCGGAAATTTTGGAGGAAAATATAAAATAAGTGTAAGCAATAAAGTAATTATATTTGTTTATCTCTATTATATAATTGCTAAATGTAAAATTTTGATTATATTTTATTTATTTTTATATTTTAAACAAATATGAAAATAATTTTTCTTGACATTTTTCCTTTCCTCACAGGTTGGCAGACCTTCCTCTCTATTTACTTTTCGGGTTCTAAACCGAGCCTAAGAATCTTATCAATTAATACTATTATTATTATTATTTTTTTAATTTATTTTATTTTATTTTGCAGGTGGCCATTAATCTTATGGTGAATCAGTTGTTACAGGCATGTGTGATGAGTCTGAAATCAATAAGATGGCTGAATTGTTCTCTGATTTTGTTGATGGTTGTCTCTCTCTTCAATCCAACTTTCCTGGTTTTTACCTTCCATACTGCCATGAAGGTGAATTATCAGTCAGTTGCTTTCTTTCCATTAATCACACCATCTTTAACATTTAGAGGATCGGTTTGGTTTTTGTTTTTGAAAGCTGTTTTTAAAAAACACAGTTAGAGAACATTGTTTTGGTATTCTTTGAAAACTATTCTTGTTATTTGAATCCAGTGTTTTATGTGTTTTTTATGTTTTTGAAAGCGTGCTTGAGCCAGAGTGTTTGAAAATACAAAGAACACCAAAAATGTGTTCTTTGAAAACTCTTCTTTGTTCTTTAAATATAAGTTTTTTTTTTTTTATGTTTTCCAGAAAAAAAAAAAAAAATCGGAAACCAAGGGCATGTTTGGTTTGTGTTATTTAAACATTTTACGTTCTCAGCCAAAAGAACAAGAACGAGCTTATGCTTATCTAGTTTGTTTCCCTTAAAAACATAAAAAAAAAACACTAAATTTAAATAACAAAGAAGAGTTTTTAGATAACACTTTATTGGTGTTCTTGGTGTTTTCGAAAACTGTTCTCAATAACAATTTTCAAAAACAAAAACCATACAGACCTCAACACGCTTTTCTTGTTTTTCTTGTTCTCTTTGTTTTTTAGAATAGAAAACATTTTTTAAAAACTCAAACCAAACAAACCCTTTTGTTGTTGCCTGTGTTTTCTTTGTTCTTCGTGTTTTTCAAAACAGAAAACAATTTTCAAAAAACCGTAAACAAAAATTCTCATTTCTACAATTGCTATTATACTAAAAGCTTTAACTATTAAGTTATCATCCTATCATGTTAATCTAATACTGTTTATTAATACAGAGTTTCTTGTATAAAGAATCATATATTTGTTGGAATTTATAAATTTTTATATTTATAATTTATTAAATATTATTTTATTTATTACTAAATTATGCCCCTCAATATTTATAATTTATTTAAAAATTTAATACTAAATTATACTTGTCACATCCCACATGGTGCAGGGATAAACTTTTTAACCTCTACCAAATAAGTATAATGCCATACGAACTGAATGACGCGTTTTAATGGTAAGACCATAAAGCGCGAGAAGCGAGCAAATATCGGCGTAATTGGGCCAAGTTGTTACAAATGGTATCATAGCCGATCCTGTAGACCACGATGTGAGGTTAAATTTGATTAACACATGGCCATGAGACACAGCGTTGGGGGTGTTTTGTCACATCCCGCCAAGGATAGAGGAGGAACTTCACGACCTTTATATAAGTGATTTTCTCGACTTAGTAGACGTGTTTTAAAACCGTAAGGGCGCCAGATTTCATGAACAATATCTACATGGTTGGGCGGGTGTACAAATGGTATCGGTCGATCCGATCCCGATGTGGGGTGGGTTTTGTTTGTGCTGTAATACCATGGGTTCCTGTGAGAGCGTTGTGTTTGCATAAAAGTGTTTGTCACATCGCATCGGATATGGGAGAAGCAGCGTTGCTGCAAATGCGATTTATATCGACCTAGTAGATGTGTTTCAGCGTAAGAGCCTACTTAGGCCAGCGGGGCAATATCTATGGTTGGACCGGGTTGTTACAAATGATATCAAGCCGTCCTCGAAACCCCAATGTGGAATTGATTTTATTTTGTGGCGCATGGGACCGCAGCGGGGCGTTGTGTTTGCATAGAGAGGTGTTTGTCATCCCTACGCGGATATGGGCTTTCAAACTATATGTGGCCTCAAACTTCTCTCAGCTTCTAATGGCTCACGTTTAAAGGCGTAAAGGCCCACTTGGGGCGAGCGGATCTTGTCTCCTACATGGTTGGATCGGGTGGGTTACAAATGGTATCGGGCCGATCCAGGCTTGCGTGTGGGGTCGGTTTTGTTGGCCTGCCAATACGCAGGACTGCGAGGGCCGTTGTGTTTGCATGAGGGTGTTTGTCACATCCACATCGGATATCGGACTTCTTGATGCTATATAAGTCGTGTTTTTTACTCCAACTAACAAGGCGTTTTAAAACGTGGGGCCTTGGCGCAGCGAATAATATCATATGGTTGGACCGGGAGTAGATTCATAATACCCCTCCCGAACATGTGAGTTTCCTGGAGTACAGCGGCGTCGTTTTGTATTTTATCATGTAGGCTTGTAGTTCCAGTCGAACTTGACTAGGTTCTCGGAACTAGATTTACCATTGTCAGGAGCTAAAAATCAGATAAAATGAAAGTTAGTATATTTAAATTACAACCCACTTTTTGTTCAGGCGAGAGGCAGATAATCAACAAAATCAACGATAGCCAGAGACACGAAAGCTTGATCGTCGAGAGAAGGAGAAGGAGAAGGAGAAGGTGTTCTTGGAGATATTAAGGAGGAAGAAAGCTTGGGGAGATGATGCAGTAAGCGGGCTTCAGAAAATGTCAATCTTCTGTTGCTGGAAATGAAACAACAGCCTAAAAACAATGCTCTTTGCTGTTTGTTTTTTATAAACTCCTCCCTAGGCAGTAGGCAGCTTCTGGTAATTACATTTATTCATTTTACAATAACTCTCCCCGGGGTGGCGTTTGTTTTTTCGGCTTTTTATTGAAAGCGATTTGCTTTAACATTTAGGTGGTTTTTTCTTTTTTTTTTACTTAATTTTAAATGACCGTTTGAAAACCCAAATTTTGAAATCATACCCTTCATCAATTTTTGATTTGATTTTGACAAAAATGTTTTTTTTTTTTTTTACATGAAATATGAAAGGACGTTTTTGTCCGGAATATGTTATTTTTTAAGAAAAAAACATGAAGAATGTTGATTATAGGTAAGAACATTTTGATGTTTTTTAACCAACTATTTATTAAGTATTTAGTTGTTTGTTTTTCAAAAAAAAAAAAAAACTTTTTAATTTTTATCCAAATTTTGAAACAAAAAATTTTTTTAAATAAAATTTTAAAAATATATATATGTTTTTATTTAATCGGCCTTAAACGGATTATGAGGTTTTGATTGGATCATAAGAATGATTTTCTTATATTATAATATAATGTTTTTTCTTTATAGAAAAAAACATTAAGAATAAGAAAAGCCAAATTAAATATTTTGGCTTTTTCTGTCACAAACAAAAAGTTTTAAAAGCTGACCAATAAGTCATGAAAAGTTAAAAAAAAAAGCAATGGCGAAAAAATAATGCCAGGTTAGCCCAGGTTTGTTTTTCCTTTCATCCCTTATTGTTTTTATTTTTAAATTTTTTTGCCCAATAGAAAAAACCAAAATATTTGAGTTTTTGATATTTTCTTAACTTTTTTTTGTGATTTTTTTTTTTCTATGAAAAAATAATGTTCAAATATGAGAAAATGAAAATCTTATCAACTTGTAGTCATTAATTTCTCATGATCTGTTTCACAGAATCAAATAAAATAATATGGAATTTTTATTTTTATTTAAAAATTTGGTATCTCAAGAATTTTACAGATAAAAAAAAAAAGTTGATATTTTTTTAGAAAAAACAAATAACTAAATACTTAATCTTAATAAACACTATTCCGAACAAAAGTTATATTCTAAAAAAACAATTAATTTTAACAGGATGAGCACAACAGCATAAGGAGCAGGCCTATCAATGGAGAAGAAGAGCTGCTGACATGGCAAGATTATAAAGCAATGCCCTTCACTCAGTGTGTAAGTCATCATATTCATATGTCACGCCCCGAAACCCGATCTATAGGCATGACTGTCATTTCAATTACAAGATGAAGGTTTGTGTCGTTTCGCACTTCAAGCCTTCGGGCTGGAGGTGTGAAATGACAATCATACCCCTATACTAGGTTCCGGTGCCATTCTGGCAAATGAATAAAAATGTTGTTGGATTTGGAAAAACAGGTGATTGATGAAACACTCTTCGTCTTGTGTCGTTTTGCATTTCAAGCCTTCGGGCTTAAGGTGTGAAATAACAATCATACCCCTGTACTAGGTTCACGGTTGTCATTGCAACCCGAATTAATAAGAATGTTGTTGTATTTGGAAAAACAGGTGATTGATGAAACACTAAGACTCGGGGGGATTGCAATATGGTTGATGAGGGAAGCAAAAGAAGATGTTAAATACCAAGGTATGTATATACTTAGTTATATTTTTGTTTTTAAATGAATAAATAAAAATCAAGAAGAAATAAGGTTTCATTTGGAACCCGAAAAGTACTATGTAAAAAAAAAAATTCTAAAAAAAATGATTTTTTCATGTTTGATTTCACGGTAGAAAATATAAAAAAAAATTAAATATAATCAAAATTTTACATAATTTAAAATTTCTTAGACTTTATATAATAAAGAGAAACAAACAAAATGAGTTTGAATAAAACATATAAACAAATAAAATGAGTTTGAATAAAACATATAGAATTAATTTATTAAGTTTAAACATTATTTTATATTTTTTTTTCAATTTTTTTTCCTTTCTATTTTCCTTAATATTTTATATGCTTAGTACTTTCCAGGAAACTCGGAAAGTAATAGGAAAAGGAAAAAAAATGTTAAGGAAAATAATTTTCTCATGTTTGATTCCACGGTGGAAAATATAAAAGAAAATCAAAATTCTTCAAAAATTTTACGTAGTTTAAAATTTCTTATACCTTATATAATAAAAGCAACTAAAATTAGTTTGAATAAAACATATAGAATTAATTTATTAAGTTTAAAACACATTTTATATTTTTCTTCCAATTTTTTTCCTTCCATTTTTCTTTCTATTTTCCTTAATATTTACTTTCCTTAGTACTTTCGGAACTCGGGAAAGTAATAGAAAATGAAAAAATGTTAAGGAAAATAATTTTCTCATATTTGATTTCACGGTGAAAAATATAAAAGAAAAACAAAATTCTTCAAAATTTCACATAGTTTTGAATTTTTTTAGTCCTTATATAATAAAGAAAAATAAATAAAATGAGTTTGAGATAAAATATAGAATTAATTTTATTAAGTTTAAGCTTATATTTTATATTTTCTTCAATTTTTTTCCTTTCTATTTTCCTTATGTTTTGTTTCCTTAGTCTTTTCACGGAACTCGGGAAAGTATTAGAAAAAGAAAAATGTTATAAAATTTTTTTCTCATATTTCATTCTACGATTGAAAATATAAAGAAAATCAAAATTCTTCAAAAATTTTACGTAGTTTTAAAAATTTATTAGACATATAATAAGAAGCAAATAAATGAGTTTTAAATAAAACATTATTAAGTTTAAACATATTTTATACTTTTCTTCAATTATTTTCCTTTCAATTCATTAGTATTTTCTCGGGTTCCAAGCCAGGCGTAAATGAATTATTATTGTTTATATATATAAATAATATTATTTAGAATTGGCAGATTATGTGATTCCCAAAGGGTGCTTTGTGGTACCCTTTCTGTCAGCAGTGCATTTGGATGAAAATATATATAAGGGAGCTCTCTCCTTCAATCCTTGGAGATGGATGGAACCTGAAAATCAAGTAAGATTAACATTCATTCAACCTTTTCCCTTTACCTATATATATTTTGTTAAATTATTAGAATTTTCTGTGTCGACCCGAATTATGACCCGACCCAAAATATTTTGGGAGCTCGACGACTGGAAATGGGTTTTTTTGTGAGATGTGTGGTGGAGAAAAAAATAGGGTGAGGGTCGTAAGGCCTGAACCCGAAGGCCCAACACTGATCTCTTGGGTATGTGTGTGTGTGTAGTGGAGACAGAGGGTGAGGACCACAAGACCTGAACTCGGAGACCTATCAACGATCTAAATGGTATGGACTTGATCTTATTAGGTGACGGTTTGATATGGGTTTATATATATATATATATATATATATATATATATATATATATATATATATATATATATATATATATATATATATATATATATATATATATGTATATATATCAAATGTGTGTGTGTGTGTGTGTGTGTGTGTGTGGGTGTTTAAGGTTTTATACTTTGTACTTAAAAACCGTAATCAATGGACGTAGGTCACATTGGCTAAACCACGTAAATATTTTGGGAGCTTGACCCGAAAGGGATTTTTGTGAGATCATGGTAGAGAAGAGGCAAATTGAGGGTCATGAGGCCTAAACCGAGCTGACTTGATCTTGGGTGTGTGTGTGTGTGTGTAGTGGAGCCGGAGGGTGAGGACCACAAGACCCAAACTCGGAGACCTATCACTGATCTCATGGGTATGGACTTGACCTGATTGGAGTGACCCGGTTTGTATATGTGAGTGTTTAAGGTTTTATACTTTGTACTTAAAAGTCGCAATCATTGGACGTAGGTCACTGGCTAAACCACGTAAATATTTTGGGAGCTCACCCAAAAGGGATTTTTTGTGAGATCTGTGGTGGAGAAAGAGACAGGGTGAGGGTCGCAAGGCCTAAACCCGAAGACCAAACACTGATCTCTGGTGGGGTGTGTGTGTGTGTGTAGTGGAGTAGAGTTTGGGACCACAAGACTCGAACTTCCGAGGAGACCTATCTTGATCTCGTGGGTATGGACAATTTGATTGGGTGACACTGGGTTTGATCTCGGAGTATATATATATATATATATATATATATATATATATATATATATATATATATATATATATATATATATATATATGGGTATTTAGGTTTTATACTTTGTGCCAAAATCCGTAATCAATGGACGTACTAGGTCATTGACTAAACTCCACGTAAATATTTTGGGAGCTTGGCCGAGGAGTTGGAAATGTGGTAGGCGGAGGTTGAGGTGCGTAGGTGACACGAGGAGGCCAACGTGATCTCTAGGTATGTGTGTGGTAATGGTAGAGACGGAGGGTGAGGACCACAAGACCCGAACTCAGACACCTATCACTGATCTCATGGGTATGAACTTGACTTGATTAAAGTGACCCAATTTAATCTCGGGTTTTTTATATATATATATATATATATATATATATAGGTATTGAAGGTTTTTTTTTTTTTTTTTTTTGAAGGCGTTTAAGGTTTATATTTTGTGCTTAAAGCCGTAATCAGTGGACGTAGGTCACATTGGTTAAACCACGTAAATATTTTGGGAGCTCAACCCGAAAGGGATTTTTTGTGAGATATGTGGTAGAGACGCACCTTGTGGTCCAAACCCGGAGGCCCAACACTGATCTCGTCGGTATGGATCTAATCCGATCAGAGCAACCCGGTTTAATTTAGGGTTTATATATATATATATATAACAAGCTGAAAATTATATCACCATGTGGTGTTAGTTTATACCATACTGGCGGCATAATCGATGGGCGTAGATCACATTAGCAAACCCGCGTAAATTTTTTGTTTGCATGATTTTTCGTGTTTTTTATTTTCTACTACGATTTACTGTTATTTTAGCAATGTTCTTTTTCTTTTTTTCTCAAATAATGTAATAATAATGAAGGAAAAGAAATTGGAGGAGCTGATCAGTATACAGTCATTTGGAGGAAATTTGGAATTTTGCAGGAGCAGAGTTGAAATAAATCTTGGATTGCACTCTTTCTCCATTACTTTGTCACTACATACAGGTCTCTTTTATTCCTCTTTCGTTAATTATAGAAATATTTGGTTAAACTACATTGAATAATCCTAAATTCGTGAATCTAACATCTCCCGTGTTTTTTCTCAGAAATATAACCCATTTGGACAAAATACCATATATATTGTATGATAATGTCTTATATGAAAAACATGAAGGGTGTTTTATGAAAATCGGTCGAATTTGACGAGGAATAAATTTCACAAATTAAGGGCTTGTTTATTTAATGTTTTTGAAAACTGTTTTATATTTTAAAAAATAAGGAAAATAACATAAAAAAACTAAATTTAAAGAATAAATAATAGTCTTCATAAACAAACTTTTTAATTATTTATTTGTATTTTAATATTTTTAAAAACTGTTTTCAAAAACATGAACCCAACAGGCCCCTAGGTTTTCAAAACGTCTCTTAATCAAATCATCGTTAATTATAAGTGTTTTTTTATTGAATTGAATGGAAAAATTGTTGATTTTTTTTTATTTTTTATTTATTTATTTATTTTTATTCAGGTGGAGACAAATGAAGGAAGATAGGATGTCATTTTTTCCATCTGCCCGTTTAGTCAATGGCTTCCAAATTTGCTTAACCAGACACAAGCAACTGTCAACTTTGACTCATAAAGTTTTCATTCTCTTTTCTTTTCTTTTTACTCCAGGAAAAGTATCAGGCTAAATTTGAAAATAAATACAAAAGATGTATGAAGAAGGGGAAATACATGATTTAAAACATGTTAAAAAATAATAATCAGTTTTCGAATATTGTCTGACCTTAAAACAACACTAGGTAAAACCCAGCCAATTATTTAAGGTAAATACGTTTATCGTAAATCTTTTCTTTGATATGATACGAATTATATATTTCCTATTTTACGTAAAGCATCTTTATTTAAATAGTGACATTATTACTATAATTATTATACATATTTTTATGACCATACCATACCATCGATCATGTAGGTGAGATGATTACGGTCTCTCATAACTTAACTACTAGTCTTGAGTTCGAGTTCTGAGAATGCAGCTGTGTTATATAGTAGAGTTTTATCGCCCTTATGATCTCTTCCGACTCATATGAGGATTAGTCTCGGTATTTTTTTTTTATAAAATATTGCTTTTCTTATATGGTAGAGGTCAAATCAATAAAATAATTTGGCAGTTCAACTTTGCTTTTCTTATTAAAAAAACACTTTTAATACTCTTGTAAGAAATATTTTTTGAAATGATGAATGTTTGTTAAATATTTGAGCAAAACAAAAGTCTTCAATAAAATTGGTTTAAAATAGCTAAAGTTAATTTATAACAATTTGTTTAGATAATTTGCAAGTGTGAATAAAGTTGTTGGCCAGGGCGACCACTTGGTTTGAAGTGGACAATATCTATATGGTTAGATCGGGTTGATACAAATAATATCATAATCGATTCCTGATCCCGATATCGAGATCTATTTCGTTTGGTATCTGGAATGAGATATGTTGCATTTTACGTGACAATCATGTGAATGGCCTGAACAAGTGACAATCATGTGAATTGCTCGAACTCAATAGAGACTCGTTGGAGCATGTGACTCATGAAGCTCGGGCTGGCTACCCTCTTAGTCATCTCGATGCGTATGGCTCATACAACCATGGTTTAAAATATTGTGATATATCGTGTATCGGTGTCAATCGATAATCGGTTAACATAAATATTGACAAAAAATCATAATATCGGAGATATATCAGTTTGGGGGCGATATATCACCGATAATTTATGATTTTTTACCGATATTTATGGAAAATTTAAAAAAAAAAAAACAATATTTGAGATGGGTGTGTCGTTATGGAGCAAAGAAATTGGAGGAGATGAAGAGATGTGAGAGAAAAAATGAAAAGTATTTCCTTAATAATTAATATCACTTATTATATGTCTTCCTTAATAATAATTACTATAATTAATTATATGTAGAAAATAAAAGAAGATTAAGAGACGGTTGGAGTTATTATGTAAAAGGTCTTCCTTATTAATTAATATTAAAATTTAGATTGAAAAAATTTTACATTAAAAAAAAACGATTGTGCAAATCTTTAAATACAAACAATTTAAAAAAAAAAATTATACTATTCTAAAATAAAAATAAAAATAAAAATCATAGAAAATGAATTTTAATGTTTTTTTCAAATCTAATTGATATTATTATTTCATATACCTTTAAACTAATTTTGATATATAAATTGAATATATATTTAAATTTTGAATAATTTATAAATACCGATATATCTATAAAATCAGAAATCATAAGTGTCCCGTCAAGCAAATGTTTTCATCCTTGCATATAGCTCGGGCAGACTACCATCTCAGTCGCCTCGGAGAAATTGGCTCATACAACTCGGGCGTGCTACCATCTCAATAACCTCATACATCAAAGCACATGAGATCGGACGCTCGATTGAACAAGTAGCCTCGGGATCAGAGATAAATGAGTGGGACACACTCCATTATTCACCACGACAAGTGTTATGCCGCAATTAATGTATAACATAAGCGTTGTGCCAAGAATCTGAGCCGTTTCTTGAGTCATTTCCAGTCTCGTAAGGGATGTTTCTCGCAAGACAGTATGTTTTCCTTTTAACCAAATAGAAGCGTTTTAAAGCCATAAGACCCTTTAGATCCTAAGTGGACAATATCCATATGATTGGATCGATCTAGAGGTGGCAAAATTGGTCCGACCCGGAATTAGGGCCGGGCTGGACCATTAAATTATTGGCCCGAAAAATCTCAGACTAGGTGGCCGTGATAACTGGCCTGCCGTTAGGCCATGATTTTTGCCTTCAAAAGGCTATTTGGCGACTAGCCGGTTTTTAGGCTGAATTTGAAATTTGTTAAAATTTGGCGAGCTTAAGACAATTTTGGCCCGACCGGTTTCAACTCGACCACTGATGACCTCCTTGACCTGACCCGGCCTTAGATTGCCCGACTCTAGATCGATTGTTATACTTACCATTTAGTAAATAAAAGAATAAAAGAGTCTCTAAATAGTTTATGCATGGAGATTGTATCTCACGTGAAAATGAATCCAAAGTTTTTTAGTTTACCATTTAGTAACTTAATAGAAAAAAAAAAATCAAAATGTTTGATTTTTTGAATAGAAAGAGTAACATATTGATTATTATTTTTTATTTTTTAAAATAATTAATAGAAATTAATTATTAAACAAATAATCCAATACTTAACACAATTGAGTATTATTTAGTTGTTAACTTATATTCAAAAGTAAAAAAATTCTACTAGTAGGCAGTGTTTGTTTTTTTTACTTTTTCATGAATTATTACTAAAATTTATTAAAATTTGTAGCTTAATAGAAAAAAATAAAATATTTGGATTTTTGGTTCAAATATGAGAAAACCACGTACTTTATGATCAAATTAAAACTCATTCTTATGATTTGTTTCATGCTAATTACATAAAATCATATATATTTTTAAATTTTTATTTATAAATATATTGTCTCAAAATTTATATAAAAAATAAAAAATTGATTTTTATAGAAAAAACAAACAATAAAATACTTAATTCCATTAAACATTATTCAAAATAAAAGTTATTATATTCAACATTAAGAAAAATAAAAGCTAATTTATGCCTCATCCAAATATAGGTACGAGTGCTAAAATTGAAATGCAAAAGATGAAAAAATCGAGAAGAAAAAAGATAAAAAAATGGAAATGTTTATGATTGGAATAAGAAAATAATAGGGAAAAAGATTTTCTTATATTTGGTTTTACCGTAAAAAAAATATAAGATAAAATCAAATATGATGAAATTTTCTCAAAAGTTTACATATTTTTACCATGATTTGATCTAATAACTCGGTAGATCGAATTTTACCATTTAAACTACCAATACGAAAACACACAAAGAAGCTAATCATCGATGACACAACCAGGGCCGGTATATATATATATATAAAAGTTAAAAATAAAATTTTTATTGAACAAATATATTCAACATTACATAAAAATTTACTGTAAGTTTATTCTACAAGCATTTTAGATAAAAAGTAATAATTAAAACTATTGAGTTTTGAAAGAGTGTTTAAGCCAAAAATCAGCCAAAATAAAAAAGAATTAAATGCATCAAGTAATCCCGAGTAATTTGAAGGAGTTCTCAGGCAATGTCGTTTAATGAAGTGGGGCCCATGTGAGGACTTCCTTTATTGTATTTAAAGTGGGAGTCTTTTGAGAGAACTTTATTGGAGTTTTTAAAGTGAGTTTTGAGGCGGTTAACAATAAAAATTTTTATTAAATTTAATTAATTATAAATTATAAAATATATATAATATTTTATTATTTCAAAAAGAGCCCACTATAAAGAGTGGGGCCCTAGACGACCTACCTTGCCTATAAAGTGACCACTGAACCTGACTATCTGTCGAAATAAATCGGTGATAAAACATGTTGCAATATATTAATGATAATAACTAATACGAAAAAATAAAGATAAATCCAAATCGATGAAGAAGAAACCATTTTATTAAAAAAAAAAACCTGATTATGGGAAAGAAAACAGTTCTACTTTTTATCTCTCTATTTTCTATTTTAGGATTATAAATTTTATTTTCAGTATATTTATATTTTTATGTATTTAAAGCAACACTATTTGAAGGAAGTGCTTAGATTTCCTAAAAACTCCTCTCTCCAATCATAAAAGTTTGGTCTTTTATGTCTTTTCAGTAATTGCGCTGATCGAACTTAACATTGGGAGATTGTGAGGGGCAAAAGGAAGTATCGAAGCGGAATCAAAACCCTAACCCTAACCCTAACCCTAACCCAAACCCTAACTCCAACCCCATTCTAGAGAGATGAATTTTTGTTCTTAATTTAAGTCAATTGCTGGTTTTGGTTTTTGCAATTTGATGAGAATTTGATAGAATAGATAACAATGGCTGGACGAGAAGTTCGAGAATACACAAATCTGACGGACCCGAAAGGTATTTACTTTTTTCTTCTCATCCGATATTAGTTTTCATCTATGATTGTATAACTATCGAAGAAAAATTATAATTCTGATTTGAATTGTTGCGGCAGATAAAAAATGGGGAAAAGGGAAGGACAAAATCGATGACGAAGACATCACTTTCCAGCGTATGGTTGCCAAGGTTAGCGAATCGCTTATCCTATCCTTTACTTATTCTTTTTTTTTTTTGTACTTTGATTTGAGATTTGATTATGTGCCGTTTCTATAAAATTTCCGTTTGTATATATATATTTTTGAATCTGAAGCTCAATTATGATTTTCAATTTTGAGTTCTGAATGAGGGATGTAGAGTTTGAGGTATAAGCTCATTGGTACCTAATTGTATGAAGGTGAAGGGTGAACTGTTTTCACAAAATGATTGCCTGGGGTTTGCTTTTAAAGGAGTTAGTGGGATGGTGTAGCGATTATCCTTTTTGTCCAGGACTGGCTTGGCTGAGGAATGATTCGCATTTCAGGCGAATAGTCCATGTGTCTGATTCGAGGAATGATTCGCATATCATGCGAATCGTCCACGGCATGTCTTATCTCAGTGTGGGTACATGTTCCTATTTAGCTTATTTCCAAGGCTCAAGGATGTCCGTTTCGATTAGGGCGTGATGAAGGCCTAGGAAACGACTACGCCCGGTTCATGTCTAAATGGAACGGACTTCATTTTGAAGGAGCCGGGCATGTAATGTCCGGATTTTATGTAGTGAACTTGAGCGGAGTTGATATGGTCCACTACAAAGGGGGTGTTTGTGTTCTTGTTTCGGGGTTCTCCATTTGTGCCTTGAAGTGTTCCACCTCGTTGGGTTTGTTTAATGAGGCGTGCTAGGTTGAAGATGATGACTGATTAGAAGGGTATTTATTTATTTATTTGTTTTCAATTTTGAAGGGTAACTCCGAAGCTCAATTATGATTTTAAATTTTGAGTTCTGAATGAGGGATGTAGTTTGAGGTATAATCTCATTGGTACCTAATTGTGGTGCTATATTTTAGGGTGATTTGATTTAAAAACCTTTTGAAAACTTAATTTGGTGACCCATTATCAAGTTTTGGCATGATTTTGACTAAACACTTACCCTCCTTGTTTTCTGCAAAAATAATCCCACTTCTTTTAAGAATAATGTAAATACACGAAATGCAAAGGGGCATTTTTGTCCAAAAGTTTTATTTTTCAAGAAAAAACATGGGATATGTTAGATTCACAAATCTTTCATTATTTGATGTCTTTTAACCAAATATTTCTATATTTTACGCTTCATATTGTGTTTTTCGATCGGTGTGGATTCTGATTTAGTAATACGCACAACACCATATCGACTCAACAACTCATATGTCCAACTAGGCTATGCTCATTGGCCAACAGGGTTTCTTCATCTTCTCCTTCTCCTTTCCGTTCTTTCTTCTATGGCATTGATAGTAGCATATCAGGAGATTAACGGCTTGATGGGTGGTGCACCATATTCATCAGTCTTCTTGTGTAGAACTCTAGTTTAAATTACATCCCTTCCTTCCTATGTGACATTATGTGGAGAGTTTTCTGATAACATGCCCCGGCAGGGATCTTGGCATCACCTATCGGGTGGTTGATGTGAGCAGATGCAAGAGGTTGCTGGAGAACGTGGAGGCTACCTTCATGGACGAGGCGGTACACTCTTCCTCTCGTTGACTGGGTCTTTGGTTCCCTTTTCCTTCCATATATACCTTTAGGCTCCGTTTGGAACTCGAAAAGTACTAAAGAAAGAAAATATAAAGGAAAATAGAGAGGAAAAGTGGAAAGAAAGAAAATTTGGAGGAAAATAAAAAAATAGGTTTAAACTTAATAAATTAATACTAGATATCTATTCAAACTCATTTTATTTGTTTCTCTTTATTATACAAGGACTAAGAAATTTTAAAATATGTAAAATTTTGAGGAATTTTGATTATATTTTATTTTCTTTTATATTTTCTACAATGAAAGTCAAACAGAAAATCATTCTGGAACAGCATTTTTTTTCATTTCCTATCTCCGGGTTCAAACGAGCTTTAGGGTCATATGCTTTTTTGTTTTTTTTTTCTTTGGTTGAATTTTGGTTAAGTTTGAATACGCAGCATTGGACAGTGATGATCTACTGTACCTCAAGGAGCAGATGGAGGCCGAGGAGGATGCCGAACGCCTTTTACGCCGCACTGAGAAGCGTGCCTTTGCTGCCTTTAAGATATCCTTTCACATGCCTTTAGATTTATAACTGTGTACATTAGGGTCGCTACGTCATTGGGTTTGAAATAGCTTTTAATGTTCTGGCATTCAAATTTTCATTACCAATGTGAGTTTTACAGAATGATATTGCTGGCTTAGTTTGCTCAGTACAATGAAGCTTGATGAGATTCATTTATTGAGTCATGTTTGCCAAATTTGAAGAAATCAAATCAGTTATTTAAATGTTGGGTTTCAAGTGCCCAATGACTGATGAGAATTTGTTGGTTGGTTTACTAAATATCGATGAAGCTGATAGGTACCTAAGCCCAATAGGAGAGTCTAATCCAAAAGACCGGCCTGATTGGTAGGAGAACTCATCAAGTTTAAGTACCACTCCACAACCTTATGTGAAGCTTAGATGTGGGATCATACCATTTGCCCTCCACAGAAGTTGAAATGCGGATGACTCACAATCTGGATAACATTCACTTCGGTCCTACTTTTGGGGTATCGGGTAGCCCTCTATGCACTAGCTATGCACCAGCTCTCAATGAAAGAACCAAAGATAGGTACCCGAGCCTAACCCAAAAGACTAGCCTGATAGGTGGGAGAACCTATCAAGCTTAAGTACCACTCCATGACCTTATGTTGAGCCGATGTGGGATTGTATTAGAAGCTCTAGGTGATTTCTGTGATTTATATATCAGAGTTGTGTTTTCAAGTGCTGTGAAAATTTAATAGGATTTCTAAACAACTAGAAGTAATTGGACTCATTTACGAAAAATTCACCGTTTTAGGTTATCTTCTATGCATTATCTTCCTTAATTAACCCTCACAAAGCTGCAAGTATAGCAGATTCTTCACCAGCAACGGTTCCCTTGCCCCTTCGTGTTGAGCCCAAGCCAAAGAGCGGGATTAGGTTTATCTCTATTCCTCTCTTTCTTACACCAATAATGGACACCATTCTTTTAAGTGTATTGCACATAATCTAAGTGATCATCATTACCAGACAGCAAGATCTGCTTAAAAAGGTGGTGGCAGTCAAACCCAAGCGGCATAGAGTTTCTAGTCCATCTAATGGCGATCAGACTTCCCCAAATTCAAGCGACTCTGGTTTGAAAAAACTGAAATCCGAGGCTGACCCGCTGAAGGCAGGCGAAAGTCCTCTGTCAAGATCAAGCGAGGCGAGAAGAGCGTGACTAAAGCCGAGAACCATGTTAAAAGCTTGCTTGGATTAGCATATGAGAGTTCTGACGATGAAGATGAATGATAGAAAAAGAACGGTTACATGTGCTGGTCCAACATTCCATTTCTTCATTGTTGTTCTAAGTATGCTTTGTTTCTTAGTACAAATATTGTGTCTGACCTAAGTATTGAACAAAGCAGAGTAGAAAAAATATGTGTTATACAGCCTTCTGAAAAAGGATCTTCATGTTGGAATGGACCGTTTTTTCGCCTTCGGTCTTGATTCAGCATCTGGATCTTTTATTGCATCGTAAAGCACCCGACGATCTTGTGATCGCCCTTACAGCGTTGGCGTCTGCAACCCGGAAAGCCTGTTGATCGTTATAGTGTGGCCTGTGTGCAGAAGGGTCGGAGTCGCCTGTTTGGCTGAAATGAGCTCCGTTTTCGAAGACGTCCCTCACAGACTGAAAATTCCAGGTTCTTCCATTTTCGTTGTCGTCTTGCCTCCAGGTTACCTGTAAATCGATGTTCATTCGAAGGAGTTTGAAGAAATGGCTCAGGTATGGTAAATTTCAGCTCACAATCTTGAACATGGCTTTTGATTTTAAATCTTTGGGTTATCTTGTGTAGGCATATATGATGGATTGATCTTTAACTTTGTAACCACCTTTTTCTTGTATATCTTATTATCTTTAACTTTATATAAATGATGGGAGGGATTAGGTGCATGAATACCCTTGACTTATAACCGTATTTCCAATTTCGCCCTTTGAGTTTTTTTTTTTCGGTATACATGTGTCCTTGATGTATAGTGTCGTAGCTCATTCATGTCCCTATCGTCACAGACTTGCACAAATGGACAAACGAATGTTAAAACGCCGTTAAGATGGAGCATAACGTGGAGAGCTCCCGTTTGTTCATATGTGCAAGTTTGTGACGGCAGGAGCATGAATGAGTTACGACATTAAAGTTGGGGGCACTCGTGGACTGAAAAAAAACTGGGTTAAATTGGACATATGACCATTAAGTCAAGGGCATTTATGCACCTTGTCCCGATGATAGGAAATGGGTGGGAGTAGCCCTTTGTCAATAATCGAAGAATGAAACAGTTGTTGGGATATAAGGTACAGAAATGCCCCCAATGTTTGGCCATACGTCTAACCTGACACTTAAACTTTTTTCGGGTCCTAACGTTTGTTCAGTTACTCAAATATGCCCCTATCGTGAATAGAGTGAACAGATTAACAATCGCTAACGTGTCACCCACACTGTCGATGGTTGACATGTCAGCGGCATTAGACGTTCATTTGTCCATCTGTTTTCTCCATTGAAGGTATGGGCATATTTTGAGCTACGAAACAAAGGTTAGGGGCATTATTAAACTCGAAAAAAGTTTAAGGACCAAGTTGGACATATGGCCAAACATCAAGGGCATTTATGTAACTTATCCCGACAACAGTTGCTGTTAGCAATCACCTCTTTGTTTTCGGATTCCGGTGCAATAAAGAGGTTTGCTTCACTCATGACGCTAGGGTTCATGCTTCCTCCTATGGCATACTGTTCCCATCCCTGATAGAGATTGTTGACAACATGTGCATATCCATGGCGGACCCTGCAAAGTTTCCAATATGATGGTAAGAGAGCAAATATATTTAACTTTAGGCTTTGTTTGGAACCGGAAAATGCCGAGTTCCGTTTGAAACTTTGGAAAGAAAATGAGAAAAGTAGAAGGAAAATAAAAAATAAATTCAAACTTGATAAATTAATTATATATGCTTATTTAAACTCATTTTAATTGTTTAGCTTTTTCTTTTTCAGAAGAAATTTAAATATATGTTGAATTTCGAAGAATTTTAATTATATTTTATTTTCTTTTATATTTTCTCAGGTGAAACCAAATATGAGAAAATTGTTTTTTTTTTAGTATTTTTCGGATTCCAAACAGAGCTTAAAGAAAGAAAATAGTGAGGAAAATAAAGAGGAAAAGTGTAAGGAAAGAGAATTTGGAGGAAAATAAAAAATAATTTATATATATATAATATAAAGACCTTGAAATTTTATATTTGATTATATTTGAGTATATTTGAATTTTTTATATTTTAAAAGTGGAGACAGTATGAGAAAAATATTTTCCTAAAGCAATTTTTCTTGTCCTTTCTTTGGAATTTGAAAAGTACTAAAAATAAAATAAAAGGAAAGTGGAAGGAAAATAAAAAAATAAGTATAAACTTAATTAATTAATTTTATATGTTTATTTAAAACTCATTTTATTTGTTTCTTTTTATTATAGAATGACTAAAAAAATTAAAAAATATGCAAAATTTTGAAGAATTTTAATTATATTTGATTTTCTTTATATTTTCACCCATAAAACCAAACACAAAAAAACTATTTGTTTAGCATTTTTTTTTTCTTTTTCTAGTACTTTTCGAGTTTCAAACATGACCTAATACTTCCCGGGTTCGAAATTAACTTAAAAAAATTTCCAATATCGTAGTCAACTTATTATTATTTTTTTAATGCTGTAGTTAGTGATTGAGACATTGTTGATGTATATGCTTACGTGGTTCAGATGCACTGGTTTGGTTTTCAACATATATTTTTAAATAACCTATTTTCATCCGAAACTCTGATTTTAACCTACCTTGGCATCCACTCGTAGCAATTTGGATAAAAAAAACCACGGTTTTTGTATTTTGTAAACCAAAAGCGAATCCGAATCGATAGGTTAGGTTAGGTTAGGTTTTGCTATTTTCCGGTTTGCTACGGGAGACAGGCTTGAGATTGGATAGTGATTTTACCTGGGCATCCTCTGGTAGCAATTGGGACCAAAATGGTTGAAAGCAACAGTGACCCTCATCTTCTTGTCCTCAACAAACTCATCGTCATGGCCAAGCAGCATGACCTTGTCATGGTTCTGAGCAGTTGTTGAGACGGTGGCGTCGGTGAAACCGGGTCACGCGCGTCGAGGCCGTCGTGGCATTCATTAGAGAGTGTTGTAGTGATCCACCCTCGAGGATCCGACCGATCGTGCTCCCGTCGACATCCCCGGCTCGCCACCTTTGAGTCCGGTCAATGACTTTCTAGGGCGTTTGGGGTTGGCTTGATGGTGGATCTGATTCCATGGATGATTACATCGCTCACCTGATCATCATCATCATCATCATCATGTATGAGTTATGTGTTAAGTTAGGCTTTGTTTGGAACCCGGGAAAGGAAAAGAAAGATGCAAGGGAAAGTCATTTTCTTAAACTTGAAAAGTATTAGGGAAAGGGGAAAAAAAAATGCTAAAGAAGGTGATTTTCTCATATTTGATTAAGAAAGTCAAATATAATCAAACAAATAAAACGAGTTTGAATAAAATATATAAAATTAATTTATTAAGTTTAAACCTATTTTATTTTTATTTTCCTTTAGGTTTTCTTTTCTTTCCACTTTTTCTCTTTATTTCTTTCCTTGCCTTTTTATTTTTTTTTCATTAGTACTTTTCGGGTTCTAAACAGAGCCTTAGCTAAGGAAAGGAATATTATCGGGATTTTAATAAATGGTCAATTTGGAAAAAAAAAAAAATTGCTGGGGAGTTCTTCACAAAAAATCGATTATTAATTTTTTTTTTTAAAAGAAAGGAAAAATATTTTCTTCAATTTTATAAAAATCAATAATTTTATATAGTTCACAATATTAAAAAAATTTCCTTCTATTTTTCCTCAATTTTTCTTTTGAGATTTTATGGATGATCAAACAAGTGAAAAATGAATTCACTCTCTTTTTCCTTTGATTCTTCTATGGATAACCAAATAAAGGAAAAATATTGTTTTCCTTTCCCTAGTTTTTTCTTTTCTTCAAATTTTCCTATTTATTTTCTTTCCCTAATACTTTCCGAGATTTCCAAACATAACCACACTATACTTGATTACTTGATGAGAAGGAAGCATATTTTTTTAGTTAGAATCATGCTATGTTTCAGTTAATCGCCATTACAAGCCCAGAAAGGCAGTAAGAATGGTAGAAATTTCTCTTAGCGTAACACAATTCTGTATAAAGAGGAATCAATAATTTTATATAGTTTACAACATTAAAAAATTTCCCCTCGAGTTCTCATGGATAATCAAACAAGGGAAAAATTAAAATTTCTCATCTTTTTCTTTTAGGTTTTCCATGGATAACCAAACAAGGGAAAAATTTTGTTTTCCTTTCCATAGCTTTTCTTTCCTTCCATTCTTCCTCTTTATTTTATTTTCTTAGTACTTTCCGAGGTTCCAAATAGAACTACACTATACTCGATTACTTGATGAAAAGGAAGTATATATATATATATATATAAATTCTTTATCTTTTCCCGAGTTTTCCATAAATAACCAAACAAGGAAAAATTTTTGTTCCTTTCCCTAACTTTTTATTTCTTTCCATTTTCCTTTTACTTTCTTTTCCTAGTAGTTTTCTGGGTTTCAAACAGAACTACGATATACTTAATTACTTGATGAGAAAAGGAAGCATATTAGTATATATGTTGGCTATGTTTGAAACCAGTAATAGGGAAAGAAAAATAGTAAGAAAAATGAGGTTACTACCGTGTTTAGGATAATCAAATGTAATCAAAATTTATCATATTTTTTAATTTCTTAGTTCTTATGTAACAAAGAGAAACAAATAAAACGAGTTTGCATAAAACATATAGAATTAATTTATTAAGTTTAAACATTTTTCTTAGTACTTTCCGGGTTCCAAAGAGAGCGAACCGAGAAATAGAAACAGAGGAAGAGGAGGACTAGTACCTGATGAAGCAAGAGGCATCCACCTCCTGCAATATGAACGCTAGCCCCTCTCCCATCAATGGTGGTGAAACTACTGACGAGTAGAGGTTTCTCCAGCTTTATTCTCATGTCCTTCTTGAAGGTTATCCACACCTTCCCTTTAATGGCGGTGGCGCCATATCTCAGAGTCCCCGGCTTCGGCTCCAGAGGGTGATCACCGTCGTCTGTGACTTTATACTTCACCACGTCTGCTCCGACATTGTTCGTCATCTTCCCGGAAAACCCTACCGAGCAGGCCCCCAGCTGCTGCCGGTGCCTCTGCCAGTCCGGGCTCCTTCTCCAGCACCGGTCGATCACGTTCAACTTAACGGCGGCTGGTGGTGGTTGATTCGTTCTGTTCCTCGTGTTCCTCCATGTGCGTTACAGGGAATGAAGAGGATAGTAAGGAAAGAAGGGGAAGAGAAAGAAGAAGAAGAAGAAGAAGCAGCCATGGAAAGCCATTCTCCAGATCTTTGTTTCTTTCTTTCTTTTTTGATGTTTTATTGATGTTGATTATATAGGAGGGTTTGTTTGAATTGATTGGTTTTATAATTTTATGTTATGAAGTTGTTGATGTAAAAGAGGGTGTGTTTGTTTTAATGTTTTAATCTGTGCCCTACAAAATTTAAAGTAGAAACATAAACTATATTTGCCTTAAATAAGCTCAACTAACTGCCTAAATCTATTCAACGAAACATTCGACTCCGTTTGAACCCGGAAAAAGTACTCGAGTAAAAAAGAAAGTTAAAAGGCAAAAAAAAAAAAAAAAGTTTTAATTTTATATATATTTATTCAAATTCATTTTATTTTATTTGTTTTTTTTAAGTTATATAAGAACTAATCAAACATAAGCATTTCGACTCGGTTTGGAACCTAGAAAGTGTTAGAAAAAGGAAAAAAATGTTAAGGAAAATGATTTTTTTTGTGTTTGGATGCATGATGGAAAGTATAAAAGAAAATTAAATATAATCAAAATTTTGAAAATTTTTGCATATTTTAAAACTTCTTATATTTTCTTTAAACAACCTAAGCGGATTAATTAATCAAAGCGGAAACATTGGGTTTAAACTTCCTTTTTCAATAAAGTTTAGTGAGAATATGATAGGGTTTGAAAAATGGGCTCGCGGGCGCTCATTCGCGAGGAGAGCATGCTGAGTGGAGCATTCGGGCCTTTGTGTGAAGCTAGGGATGAGGCCCAATCCGCTAAGCATGCCCATTGAAGCATTAAGACTTTTTTGACATCAGCCCAGGATGAAGGATGAAGGTCCAATTCGCTCGGCTCAAAGGTCGATTATGGGTAATCAAAGAGCGTGTTACGCAATCGAAACCCAATCCCGTAGATAAAGGGAAATAGAGATAATCACAGTAATATATTGCTCAGTAGTAACTAAATCTTACTAGATAGGAAAGTAAGATAATTCACAATGTCTGACTCATCAAGCGGATCCCACCAATAGGGAGAAAAGTAATTCCAAATAGAAATTTGCACTTACTATATCCATAATCAAATCGATGTCGAAAATATCCCATCAATGAGGAAAGAATCCTAATCACCATCAATTGGTAAAACATCTTTGCTATAAATACAATGCCACCCCATCGGTGAAAGGTATGCAAATATACTTAACACATTCGCCCTCTAAGCAGTCTATCTTTTCTTCTTTGAGGGGAAAGAAGCGACTTAGGCATGGAGACGGCAGCGGGCGAAACCCTACATGACCCTTCTTCTTTCTTGTTTTGCGAGAGAAGTACCACATCTAGAGCTGCAAGCAGCCTTCATGTGATCCTACTTTAGCCAGACGATCAAGGAGCTGCGAGACTAATGACAATGATCGGAGTCCGACCAGCCAGCCACATGCGCTCGCATTGGTCAGGTTGAAGCGTCGTGAGAATATATACATTATCGCGTTTAATTATGATTAAAAATGAATAATAATATATATATTTTTTATCAATATCTCCTTTATTTATTTAGTTTTTTTTTCAACGATTCACTTTACATTACATCATTGTAGTATTATGTTCTCATGAAGATTAGTCCCTTCCTTATGCCTTACGAAGTTTTGTACATTGTGAATCTGAGAACCGTGTCGCGACCGCAGGAATTCCTATCGCTACAACTTTAACCATTAAGCGAGGCCTCAATGGCTATTCTTTCGGTTTTCTTGGTACTAATGATATTAGGTTATGTTTGATTGGTTGGATATAATATGAAATGGAATAAAGATCGGGATAATGTGGGTTTGTTTGGTTCATGTTTTTTAAAAATGTTTTATTGTTCTAAAAAACAAGACAAACATATTTAATTGCTAGTTTTTTTTTTGTTATAAAAAACACGAACAATTATTTTTAGAGAACAAAAAAAAATCTTCTCTCTATTTTCAAAAACTGTTTTTAAAAACAAGAACCAAACAGACCCTATTTCTTCTCTCTTGTATGGTTGGTAATGGAATAGGATGTATTATTTCATCACTTATTATATCCTATATTTCTTTATGTTAAACCTATGAAAGATATGAGATGTGTATTTCTTAAATATTATAAATTTATTTATTTATATCATTTTTTATTTATCATACTTACTATGGAACACACAAATCTTTTATTATAAACGAAATTGGGATTAAAAGAAAATTTCAATAAATATTTAAGATAAAATCAATATATTATATGTATATCAATAGTTTAAGAAACTAGGACCGATGGCCAGACACGAAAAGGGATTCTTAGGTTCCTTGAACCAAACCCGTGGCCAAAGCAGTTGAGCAGGTGGCGTAATAAATAAATTTATTTAAATTTTAAAATATATAATTAATAATATTTAAAAGATATTATTTATTACTTTTATATAAATAAATTATTTTAAAATTTATTTAAAAATATCTATAATGTTTATATATGAAAACATATTAAAATGGAAAAAACTTATTTATATAAATATATATTTAATTAGTAGTAATATATAATTTTGTTAATATGTAAAATAATCACAATGACAATATAGTGGTAGAGTGGTTCCCTTATAACTCTTCCTTCCTATTTTCGAATCCATGAGCCTGTATTATTTAATTGATTTTTTTTTTAGTTACAAGTCTTTTAACCCTACAAGCTTTCTAATCTTAAGCAAAACGACGTAGTTTCGATGTAAAAAGCATCAAAATGACGTCGTTTTAACTTGAAAAACAAAAAAAAAAAAAATTTGTGGAAGGAGCAGTGATTGTTTGAGAACCAACGGTTAATCCGATTCTTGGTTCGTAGCCGATTCATTTGATTCTCATCGGTTCAATGCAAAGCGGTTTTTGATTGAGCGGACGATTTAATGGCGATCAACGGTCGGTCGGACCGATCCGGTTTTCAAAACATTGGTATATATTCAATAACATAACATAAAAATTATTTATAATCCATGATGAATACCTTGACTCAATAGCATATATTTATTCCAATTGATTTCTTCGGTTTTAGAGAACACCTACTAATGGAATTGCGCTTTGAATAAAGATTACAATTAAAATGCTAGGGAAAGGGAGAATAAATGAAACAAAACATACTGATATTACTTATTATTTTCTTTGAAAATTAATACGAAAAATAAAAGAAAGAAAAAGGGAAAATTTATATGCACTATATTTATACAATATTCATTCACAATCATATATGTGCATATTATATTCTAATATTCTTATAAAATATGAAATAATAAAATAAAATTATTAAGATTGCAAAAACGAGCCAATGAGACCTAACTTGATGATTAAGGGTTATACAGAACACAGGGAATGACCAAGTTATGGGAATCAATGTTTTGAAAATCGAATCGGGTCGAGACCAAACCAATAAGCTGATCGATTCAATGAAAAACCGATTGTGAATCAAACCGGATGGCAGTTAGAGCGAGAGTCGGCCGGTGGCAAAGCGGATTCGTTCCTACAAATATTTTTTTCTTCATTAAAACGACGTTGTTTTGCTTAGGATTAGAAGACTTGTAGGGTTAGAAAGTTTGTAACTAAAAAAAAATTCAATCAAATACTGCAGACCCATGAATTCGAACATGAAGAAAGAGATTCTGAAGGAACAGCTCTATCGCTATGCATTGTGATTATTTATTTATTTAGATGTTAACAAAATTATATATTATTACTAATTAAATATATATTTATAAAATAAAATTTCTTCCATTTTTAATATGTTTTCATATTTAAACATTATAAATATTTTAAAATAATTTATTTATATAAAATAATAAATAATATCTTAAATATTACTAATTATATATTTTAAAAATTTAAATAAAATATAAATAATATCATTTATTACGTTACCAATTCGGCCTTCTGATTCGACCCTTTGGTGAGCCAGTGAATATGAACCGATAACTTTTACGGTTCAGTCCTGTCAAACAAATAAATATTTTATATGAGCTTCACTTTTTCTTTCCTTTTGTCTAATTTTATTTTTCTAACATTTTGGAGCCAAACGCCTCTCAAGGTCCATGAATATCCTTTTTCCTGAATCTTGTTTCAGAAACAATGAAATTCCTTCTCAATAGCATACATTTCTTGCAATTTTACTCCTACAGCTTTAATAAACACTAAGGAATTGCATCTGAATAGGATTTATACGACAAAGGTCACTTTCAATTTTGAGTTTTCACCTTATTTTTTTTATGAAAAGATTATCAAAATGATCTCATTGAAACTCTTTTAGGAAGAGATCGTGTTTGTTTTTTTTACTTAATGCTGAATAATATTTGATAGCATTAAATATTAAGTTATTTGTTTTTTAATATTGGAGTATGAGTAGAGATAGCAGCAAGCAGTTATTTATTGTTACTCGTCACTCTTACTTAAGCTCTTAATGAGACAAGTTTATAATTGGATTTTTAGCAAGTTTGAATTTATTTTTCCGTCAGAGCCAGTTCGGGACGGAGTTCGAGATATTCTTATGCATAGATTATATTTTAAAAAATAAATTTTATTATTTTGTACATACTTTAATATAAATAATAAAAATAATTAGAATGCTTTTTAATAAATAAATTTATAAAATTTATAATATTTTATTTTTATGAAATATATTAATTTTAATATAATAAAAATAAAAAGTAAATATAAAATAAAAAATAAAAAATAAAAATAAAAAGCTAAATATAGCGGAGACGAGTTTGAGAATTTTCTCATTCTCGCCTACTTGTTAATTTTAAGTAGAGACAAGTTTCAAATTCAGAAAAAGTAGCAGGCCAAGTCGGGATCTTTGGCCGTATCGTCCACGAAATACTCTCGTTGTCATTCATGTAATGGTGTGTGTGTGGCGCCTCTTGTTTGGAGTAGCGATGGGGTTTTATTGTTTTAGTGGAAAATGAACTACGGATGGAAAATGACTTTTAAAGATAGAAAAAGCAAAATATTTTCACTTTTTTCTATTTAACACATTTTAAAAAATTTCAAAAATTGAAAATTTTAAAAACAGCGACTTAATCTTTGAAAATTGAATAACTCAGCATTAAATTAAAAACAAACACCACACAAGAAACTATTTGATTCAGTTTGAAAACTATTTTTATCATTAAAAAACAGGAAAAACTGGGAAAACACATTTGATTACCCATTATTTTTTGTTCTGAAAAACATAAAGAATACGGAAAACACTAAACTCAGAAAACAATAACAGTTTTCAAAAATCACTATAGAAACCGATTTTTTCAAAAAGCAGGGAACCAAGAAACAAGAAGCCTAAAATCCTGCACATCTCACTGGCCTGCTTTGTCCACTGTTCGCAAGCTTTAGACTTCATTTGGAACCCAACCCAAAAAGAAGTTCACTAGGAAAGCAGAAAAGAAGTTCTCTACTAATATTTAACTTCATGAATTTTCACTGTCAAGGTAAAAATGACTATCCCAAATGTTCAAATAATTACCTTGACACAGATTTACAGTTTTCTCCACATATTTATAATGCCACCAGCAAATGACTTCAGATTTGCCCAAACAGTTGATCCCTTTGGCAGTTCTTCCTCCTTCTGCCTTCTAGTACAAAAATAGTTTGCAAAACATCTTAAAGTCAGTCAAGGAATGTGCTATACTAGGAGGAATAAACTTCAAAATGAACAATATGGTTAGTAAAAATGTCGGAAAAAATAACAACCGTGATTCTTGTTGTTTTGACTACTACTACTATATCATTAGTAGTAGCAGCAGTTAGGTACCCAAGCCCCATAGAAGAGCACAATCCAAAATACCGGTCTAATAGGAAAACCTATAAAGCTTAAGTACCACTCTACAATCTTATGTGAAACCGATGTGAGATCGTATCACTTCATACCCCTTGAGAAGCCGAACGTCTGTGAACGAAATTCACTCTGAGTGACTCACACTCTGGCTAACATTCACTCCGAGCCCACTTTTGGTGCATCGAATAGCCCTTTTCCAGGTAACGCTTTCCCAGGTAGCCCTCTCCCGCTATGTACCAGCTCTCAATGAAAGCACCAATGATAAGTATCCAATCCCAATAAAAGAGCTTAATCCAAAAGACAGACATGATAGGTAGGAGAACCCTCAAACTTAAGTACCACTTTACAACCTAATGTGGAACCGATATGGGATTGTATCATCATTCCTAGCATTGGGAAACGTTTGTTGTAAATAGGAGCCATCATTTTAGGAAAAATATTGTAACAACCCAACTCTTCACCTGATATTATTGATACTCCGAAAGCCCCCCGGGTAGGAAGGGTCACCCACTCCTTGTTCCCAATTGACCCCACACTACCCACAGACCTCCTATAAAAGGTGTTTTTCTCTCGATATAACAACTCCTATTTGCCAATCAGAAAAATGTTCAATTCCATGGAACAGGAAGAACAACAGGAAATACAAATCGATAGGACAAGAAGATCAACAACAACAATTATAATGAAAAGAGAAAAAATCTTACCTTGAAAAGTCATCTAATTCAGGAGACCTTTGATTCTGCTCAGCATCATTCTTTGTACCATCAACATCCAGCAAACTATCAGAAGCCACTTCCTCTTTTTTATCATGCACTGTTTTTTTAAGACATGGCTGGGAGAAGATCCCTCAGTTTTTCCTTTCGTCATAATACTTGGTGTTTCAACAAAACTAGAATGATCTTCCTGTGCTTCCTGTATTTTACCATTTTCTAGCTTTTCAAGACGTGCATGTGAAATGCCCGTAGATTTTCCTTTTATCGTATCACTCTGCATTGCAACAAAATCAGAATAATCATCCTGCAGGCAGATAGAACTAAATGGACAACTATAAGAATGACACAAGTGCATATCCTAAGAACACATACACAAATTGCACCAGAAACAAATTTTAAAAGGCTTCTGGAAGCACAGGGAGTGCTTGGATGAGCTTGAAAGAGAGAGAAAGATCAAAGTAGCATGCTTAATTGCTTACTAACAGTATTTAAAACATTTAACAAGCCACCCAAACTGAATTTCAATGAGCCCGATAAATATATCCTCTATAAACGTGGCACCAAGATTCAAAAGATGTCCGATGATAAAACATTCTGCTTCTAACTCTGAGGAGCTACTTGAAATTCTAATCCAATGGTCTAACTTCCTACCTCCCTCATTTAAGGAGAAAGCACATGCATATTAGGGTAGAAATTGGAGGAGAGAGATTAATGGGGGAGAGCAATTCACCTAAGTCGCCTGAAGAAACACAAGAAAATCCTGGTGATTTTGGATGATATCTGGGAGTGCATCGCGTTTGAAAGGATTGGAATTCCATATGGATCATCCGATAGGGCATTGTAAAGTGCTGCTAACTTCAAGAGAGCATGACAAGTTATCTAAGAATACGGGTACTCATAAAGGACTTATGTTCAGCATCCTCATCTTTGAAGAGAGTAAGTGGAGCTTATTTAAAGGAAGCGAAATCGATTGATTCTCGCGGGAGAAGCCTAAACTGCAACCCATAGCAACTAAAGTAGTCTAAGAATGTGACGGTCTACCAATTGCAATTGTAACAACTGCAAAGGCACTAAAGGGTGGGAGCATGGATGTACAGAGGAATGCGTTGGAAGGACTATGGAGGTTTGCGTTGGAAAACATCAAAGGAGTGAGTAGGGGTATGTGAGAATGCATGACGTCATTCGTGATATTGCCAAACCAATTGCATAGAAAGATCCTCATCATAGGTAACTACTTTATCCCTTGCTCGCTCCAAAGAATCCACATAATCAAACAAATCCAAACCCATGCCATGTTTTAACAAGTCATTCCATGAAATATTACAATCGCCCAACATACCAGAGAGTAAGAACAATGACTTGAGTTCGTCACTTTCCAAATGGTTGTAGCTCTACTCCAAACATGAATACACGTCATTCCTTTTATGTTTTCCGGCGCAAACTACCACATAGTTTCTAACGCATTCCTCCATACACCCATGCTCTCACCCTTTAGTGTCTATGCAATTGTTACAATTGCAACCGGTAGACCCTCACATTCTCTGACTACTTCAGTTGCTATGGTTTATAGTTCAAGCTTCACCACGAAATCACCTACAGTCTTTTGAAATAAACTCTAGACTTCCTCTTCACACAAATGTTGAACATGAAAGTCCTTATGAGTACCCATATCCTTTGATAACACGTCATGCTCCTCTTAAAGTCAATAGTACTTGCCCCACCGAATAATCATCTGATGCATAAGGAATTCCAATCCTTTCAAACGGGATGAGCTCCCAGATATCATCTAAAATCACAAGGATTTTCTTGTGTTTCTTCATACGTTGACTTAGGCGAACTGCTCTCCCCCATTCATCTCTCTCTTCCAATCTCGAGGCCTAATATGTCACTATTCCGATGAGCCAAATGTCCAATAACACCGATGTTGTAATTTCTTCAGCGATATCTTCTTAAATCCGCTTCCTCCTTTAGCTACTTTTTTTCACATCAAGATCTCAAGGACTGATTGGTACAGTTTGAGGATAATCTTCTGTTACAGCATCCACAGTTATTTGACTTGTTGAAACCTTTTCAGCTTCAGCCCGAGATTTTTCCTCTTTACCTGGCTCATTTTCCATTGAATTTTCATTCCTCTCCCTTAAGGGAGAAATCTTAGCTTTATATTCTAGCTCTAGACAACTCCTAACGGTATAGTAGGCCACCACATGTTTGAGCCTCAGAAACAGTTAGAATTTTCCTGCATTCATTTCTCTGTACCTGCAAACAAAGTGATAACTATCTTCATTCAATGTTAATATTTAAAACATGAAAAGTCCAGACAAAACATTGGAAACCTTCAACATTGAATCAAATTCTACAGATCTACTCTGGAATCAATGTAGAGCTGACATTTCCTTTGTATTGTTACATAATCGATTATAGTAACATACAAAATGTAGAATTTCTCTCTTTATTTTTTTATTTTTTGATAAGTGAAAATGTACTATAAGAGAAAAAAGAAACGCCAAAAGCAATGCCCTAAGGTATACATGGGGTATACCACGGGCATCGTATTATAAACAAAAGAAAAAAAAAAAGAGAACAAAAAAATATATAGAAGATTTCTAGCTGCAATGATGGGGCAAGGACAATATACTTGTTTACGAAAAGATTCTGTAACATTAAGTTTATCTTTTGTAACTACCTGCGACCTTTCTGGGCATTTAGGACATAGGAAGGAACGGAGACAGAATATGACCTTCCATGCCTCCGAATATTCGACTTACACACCACATTAGTTATCTCAGTGTACACTGTCAAAATCAAGAATACAACATGATTATATATTTTCAAAATAATAATATCAAAAAGCAAAAATTTAGTGGTTGAATGAATTTTAAGAAAGATGTGCAATGGTGAAGAAAGCAACATTCATATATATGGCAAAAAAAATAAGTACACAAGATATATACAGCATTCATATTGAAATATGACATCAGAAGCAATTCCAAATCCAATTAATAGTAGCTAAGAAATTGGAAACCCTCCAATTTACTTGACATTTAGCAAGTATGAAAAAATAGTGTAAGGAAGAGTTAACTCCAACTCAGAATCACTGAAAAGTAAGCCCAACAAGAGTTATTGAGTGACTGTAAGAATAGAAGGTTCTACACATTCCAATTCATATAACATTTAAAAATTGAAAAAATAGTAGTTAAATAGACATTTTTTAGATATGGATACACTTCTATGAGATTAACATTTTTCTATTCAAGAAAAGAAAATGATATTTGACCCCTGTTTATTCTTGTTTTCTCACTTTAAATTTGTTTTATTCTCTTAGGCTCCCTTTAGAACCCGGAAAATACCATGGAAAGGAAAAATAGTGCTAAAGAAAATGATTTTCCCATGTCTGATTCCACGGTGGAAAATATAAATAAAAATTCCTCGTAATCTTACATATTTTCAAACTTCTTAGTTCTTACATAAATAAAGAGAAACAAATAAAATGATTTTGAATAATGCAATTAATTTATTAAGTTTAAACAATTTTTTTTAATTTTCCTCAAAATTATTT
>JAEQBH010008566.1:0-138476 GCA_016808115.1 Tetrastigma voinierianum
ATGTAAAAGTGGTTTTCCCGATCCTCAGTGCAATAGCAATTTGGTTGTATCCGTAGTATCCATCAAGAAACAAAAGTGAGGGTGTCCCGCCTAACCTATCCAAAGATCTTATCAATGAAAGGTAGGGAAAATGATCCTTCGGGTCAGCATTCAATTCTCTCTCGTAGTCAATACACACCCTCCATCCCGTCACGCTCTGTAGGAATCAATTCATTCTTTTTATTTCGATCACAATCCACCTTCTCGGGAATCACATGCACCTGGCTTACCCAAGAACTATCCGATATAGCATATAAACCCGCATTTAACCATTTCGTAACTTCTTTTCGACAACTTCTTTCATCACTGGTTCAGCCTCATGCTCAATAGAAGTTTTTGCATTATCATTCAAGAATATTTTGTGTGCATGCAAAATAGAGGAGTCGATACCTTATCCTCAATTGACCAAGCAATTGCTTCCTTTGTATTTTCAAAATTTCCAGCAACTGCTCTTCAACTTCACCACGTACTGATATGATAACCGGTTTTCTTTTTCTAGTTCTAAAACTCATATTTCAAATGACCGCAATTCTTCAATGTTAACCCTTCGCACTAGTTTCTGCTCATGAGTTTGCCGCTTCGGGCCGGTGATACTTCATCTTGACTATTTTCATTTATGCTCGAGACTGCTTTCCTTGTTAAACAAATTCCAAGGCGCATTTCACAATCAAGACTCTCAAGATATCGAAAATTCATCTCAATTTCATTGATAGAATGTCAAGGATACAATCAGAATTAATTCAACATTGAGAAGGCTATTGTTTCACAAATATACAACTTTCTCGCTCTTACATCAGATGTTCCAAACTCTATTAATATTAAAGTGCACTCGCTTCATTTCCCCACCCTCGCCGCCACCTTCAGACATTTATCAGCATAGCCCAGCTTGTTAAGAAAGGTCTTCCCAAAGAACAAAGGAACTCAGGTATCTTCCTCCATCCGCAGATGATAACAAAATCCATCAGAAAGCATGAATTTCCAACCTTGACAAGTACATCTTTCAAAATACTCGTCATAGCATCGATCTATCACCCATTTGCAATGTAATTGCTGTTAGGGTAAGTTCCCCAAATTAAGTCTCTGCACAACTGATAGAGGCAACAAATTTATACTAGCCGTAATCACATAAAGCTTTCAGATTCATATTTCATGGAGCAGAATGGTGAACCGCCAGTAACCTTCATTTTTCAGAGGAGCTTATCGATAATCCAGACCAGTGCAAAGCGCCAAGTTCGGTGATTCTCTTTCGCCTATCTTCCTTTCTGCTCAACATCTCCTTCGTAAATTTTTCATAAATAGGCATTTGGTCGATCACCTTCAAGAATGGGATATTGATTTCTATTTTCTTGAAAATGTCCAAGAATTTAGAAAACTGTTCTTCTCTTCTTGCCTTCTGAAGTCTCTGTGGAAATGGTACTGAAGGTATATAAGTTGGTACGCCTTCCTTTTATTTTTGCTCATTACTCTCTTCTACGCTCAATCTATGTGCTCTTCTCCTTCCTTTCCGTAGTTTCTTCTTGTTCCGCCTCAATCTCTTCTTTCCTTTCTTTCCTTCTCGTTGTCAGTTTCTCAAATCCTTCCCAATTTCTTAACCGACCGCTTACGCCGTTTTTCGATTCTTTCGAAAGTGTCACTGGGGTAGGAATGTACCCTTGCTCCGATTTGGCATATTCAGGTCATTGTCTCTTACTTAGTTCCAAGTTTTTCAACGAGGCACTTCAGATTCTTCTGAACACTTGAGTATCGTACTCTGAAAGCTTCCAAGTCGACAGCTCGCTCATGGAAGTGTAATAGTCTCTCGTCATTCCCTTATGAACTGAATATTTGTTCTTCAAATGGTTGAGTCCTCCTTGACCCTCGATAGTCATTTCGCCTTCACCCTTGATGCTGCTGCCGGAACCTTTGTATCGCTGATATCCTTGTCGAGGATTCTCGCCCATGCCTCAGTCTTGTAATGCCCTCCACCATATGAGAAATTCTCACGGTTCCTCAAAGGCCGGACTGTAATGTGGGCGTTAGGATTTGGATCAAATGGTAATTTCTTGGCTCATTCACGCATTTCCTTAACTTCCTCAAGACCATAAGAATCTTCTCTTCTCGTTGGTACATCAGCGACTTCTCATAAGTTCTCTTTCCACGCTTCCTATTTCATGAGCCGGTGCATTTTTCTTTCCTCGCTTGTCCACATACTATGCATTATGGCATCTAACTTTGCCTCCATGGTCGCCATTTTCGGGCTTCGCCTCCACGAATCCCTTTCCTCCTCGGGCTGCTACTCCCTGGAAAACCTCCTCGATGGAGCTTTCATACCGCATTTGGCCAGGTCTTCTATCAGATCTCTAGCCTCTTCAGCACTTTTTCGTTTGAATGCTCCTACACAGTAGCATCTATAATGCCCCAGATGTACTTCACGAAGGCATGATTACTCATGCATCCATCCTGGTTTCTAACCAATCAACCTGCGGCTAGGCACCTCTCTTCAAAGAACTCCTTCTTGAATCTTTCCTAGGCTACATATAGGCTCTCATCTTCCCTTGCTTGGAATACTATTATCTCTTCTCTCCGAGGCGAGATGGGGGAAAGAACCCGCCAAGTGTTTCTACCAACTTCTTCCCAAGTATCAACTAAACCATATGGTAATGATTCATACCATGTGGCCGCTATACTTTCAAAGAAAATGGGAAGAGATGTAACTTTATCACCTTTGTCTCACATCATTCAAATTTCACTCGTATTTTCCATCCTCGAGAAATCTTCTCCTGTGCTCGTTGGTCTTCGATGTTGTGGTGACCTAAGAACCTGGGATGCTATCGCACCATTGTAATCATACTGGGCTTTTACTTCTCAAAGGTTTGCATCCACAAAGAGGGTCATCCATTTAATACTCTTCCGAATAATAGCCTCTAGAAATCCTCCATCAGGTCGGGCAATGCCTTCCGCCGTTGTCCTTTGTTCCGTCTCGTCATGTCTCTCATCCGCCATAGCCGCTGCTTTCGCTTCTTTGCCTTCTGCTCCGAAAGGTTCTTTCTAATTAAAGGTTTGCCGGAATCGTCGAATCTCGCTTCCTATGCATTAGCGATTTAAATCAAACACACTCGACATCAGATTAGTCAAACTAAACAAACATTTTCAACATGGTTTGTTAAATATTATGGTTGATGTAGCCACGCTGAAAAGCTATTTTTTTCGTTTCTTTTTCTTTTATAAAATGTCCAAATTAGCATTTCTTTTGTCGAATATTGATATATTTAATTCTTTCAATCACTGCAACGGCGCCATAAAAACTTGTTTTTTCTATATAGATTAAAACCTCACTAACATAGTTACAAGAGCCTTACACTTTCTCGCATCCATGTCACTTCGATAAATTCCGTTTGATAAAATAGTTTTCTCTTAATATTCATGATTTAAAATAAGGGTCAAGTATAAGGACACTGCAAGCGAGGTCATACAAAGAATAAAATTCGAATGTAAGTCCGTATCATTCCCACGTAGATTGACAACTTAATTAAAGATCAATTACCCCAACTACTAAAATTCCATACTATTTGGACTATGAATTCATAGTGAAAGTTTTATCTAAACTACAAAAATTAAAGATCCTAAACTATTGAATATTGTCAAACTAAGCTAAAACAAAAGTAAATGAATAAAAATAAATTGTATCTATAAGAATGGATTGAATCAGTTTCCTGTGAGAAACGAAAACTATCAGTGAAATACAATGAAACAATCAATTCCAGCACTAAAGTACATTGCTCTGTTCTATGTATGGATCTGGTTTTGTCCAAGATTTCCTAATTGTTGGAATTGGATTTCTCCATATTCACCGGTTAGATATCCTTGCTTCTCTCGAAGACAAGATCCAACCAGCTACCTGTATTCCAAATTCTCTTGCAAGATCTGGGTATTTTTCTCTCTCAATACTTCACACCATTTCCCGCTGGATATCACCTTTGCTTTTCCTTCTCAGGATTTTCGCAAAGTTTCTACCACTTAATTGGTGGCTCAACCTCCGCATCGCGGTTCGTCCCTTCCTTGATTGCATCTAAGCTAACACGGGTTAGGAACTTACCTTTAGATTGGGTGAACTCTGATTATTTATATCAAGCAAATACACCCCTCCAACTTCAATTATGAGCGAATGGGGGATTTATCAAAATAAAATCTCAGAGCTCATCATTTCATCAATGGTAGTCGAACATACCTAGAAAAGAATGCTCTCGCTTCTCGTGAATCCGTCTCAGGTCGCAAGAGGCATCCTGGATATCAGAGCAAGATACATTCTCTCAACTGGTATTAGGTACTACTATTGGGAACTTAACAATTCAAACACGACACCAAATAAGTAAATCCAAACCCAAATTAGTTCTCCATATTTGTGCAGGAAAGACTATAACTAAATGTAAATCAAATCCACTTAAGCCGCGTCTAATTAATCAAGATTTTGAATTAATAAACGAGCACCGATCACGCATAAATCCACCGTGAATTGCAATAAACCGAGAAGAAACGAACTCCAGAAATTTGTCTAGATTTCATAAATTTTTACGCCAAAGTAATACTAAGAAAATAACGGAAATAAAAAAAAAAGCTTCTACTCGTCTCTACACAGTACGCAGATTCAAATCCAGAAAATAAATAAACTAAAAATAAAGAAAAGAAATAAAAATCTACTCTAAACTATACACTGAGTTCCTCTCCTTTCCCCTTTTCTGGGTAGTAAAGACGGAAGCTACTTTACTATTCTAAAGCTGTCTATTTATACTGTAAAAATAAATTGGCCGAATCCCTAAAAAGCTCCAGGTGGAATTCCCAAAGAAAAAACCCAGCTCACTGTTCAATGTCGCGACTTCAAGTTGATGTCGCGACATGAATTTCTCTTGATTGCTCGTGGATCAATAAAATTCTTTTGTTTCTCAAGGCAAACCGCTTCTTGCAACTCGCTGATCAATGGTCACAAATATCGCTTGTAATCGCAACCTTATTTGCCCGCTGTTTCCAAAGGTTGATGTCGCGACCTCGCCCATGTCACATCGCTGTCTTTCTCTTCTTCCAGCCTTCTGCTGCGACAACGCTTTAGGTTAAGTAATTCACCTTCGTTTGTATGATGATTTCATGTTGTGACTTTGATTTTTGGTCGCGATTGTGTTGGTGGTCTTCTCTCGCTCTTCATGTTTTAATTTTATGTCGCGACCATAAGGATGTCGCAACTTTCATGCTCCATTTCTTTTTCTTCTCGTCGCAACCCGAGTTCTTTGTTGCAACCAAATTTCTCATTTCTTTTTCTTTAGGTCACGACCTCAAGTTGATGTCGCGACTTGGATTTCTTCTGCTTAGCTCTTCTTCGGGTCGCGACATCAATGATTGGTCGCGACATCGTTGCGGTCTTTGATCATTAAATGGTCGCAACTTCAGTTTCTTGTTTTTATGTCGCGACTTCAACAGCATGTCGCGACCTCAAATAGAGCCCTTCATCAAAAAACTAGTTGCAACTTTGTTTGCTTGCGAAGACCTCTCGTGTGGCTTTCATTGACGGATCCACGTCGCGACATCAGAGTGATGTCGCGACTTCAGCTTAGAGCCCGCTTGGTGTCATGGACGTGAGGATGTCACGACATCGATTTCTTCATTTGGATATTTCCTTTTTGTCCGACCACATTTCCTTGTCGCAACTTCTTTCTTTAAGTAACGACTTCACCCTTTTTAGGACCACAACTTCCTTTGTCACGACATCAAAGCATGAATCTGGTGATGTCGGACGGAACCGACCGACAATCCGCTTTGCCGCGACCCTCGATTTTTAGTTGCGACTTCAATTCAGCCAGAATCGGGTTTATTCTCAGTTTTGGCTGGAAATTTTAGCTTTTGGCTGTGATTTTCCCGCAAAATGAAATTCTTGAGTAAAAGATCCACATTGCAAATAAATCAACATTAACCTCGTAATATACTTAAAATGGATTAAAAATCTAATGAGCTTTTGACTCACGCTTATCGAGCACTATATAAGCCTGCAACTAAGCTTGTAGCAAATCAATCAATCTTTCTATACAGGGACGAGACTTTTGGTTCCAGTTTTCCCACTTTTCTTCTTCTCTCCCATTTTCTTTCATTTTCTCGCCATCCAAACACGCCTTGATGATGACAAATCAAGGCAAGCTTGGCTAAAACCTCTTCATCCTTGAAGAGAAGGACCACCGGGTGAAGGTTGTGAGGTAAACTGCATGTTCTCTTGTTTTTTTTTATGCCCGCATTTATGGGTGTTTACGTTCCTGCATCTTACCTTAGGTTAAAATCTTCTATACCTACCCTCACCGACGTGTATTTGGCGTTGTCACAAAGTGGATGCCATCTTCGATCCCCCGTTATCCAGCTTAGTTGTTTTTGGTTAGTTACCATAGGTAGTTTTATGAGATGTGTTCTCGACCGGCCGTGACATTTATGCTTGGTTAAATGCCATGTTTCAAGAAGGAAAGTTTTAGGGTTTAGGTTTTAATGCCAAATAAAGATCCGGCTCTAAAATGACTATATGTCATCATTCCTAACACGGGGAAAGACCCGAGGACATGTCACTGCCTTAATCCTACACCAATGGCCCGAGACTTCAAGGAGTTCTCTTTTCCCAATTTTATTTCAAGTTATATTTAGTTTGCAACCAACAACCCACACTGTTTTTAACAAAAACCTGAAAATCCAAAGAGAAAATACCATTTTCAATCAACTGCATTTCTTCTCTCATGAAGAAAACCCATCCCCGTGTTCGACCCTAAAGCCACTATATCGCAGCTAGCCCGCTAATGGCAAAGAGGATTTAGGATATAAATTTTGTTGATTCCCGATACACCTACTTTGCATGCGACCAAATGGTGCCGCTGTCGGATGGTGCCCTAGCGAAAGAGAAGATATGAACTTGTGGATCCACATCACAAGTTTTCGTGAATTCTCATTTCTTTTTATTTTACCATTTTTCCCATTTACAACCACTCATAAATTTGGGAATTTTGAACTGCTCATACGTATTTTTCTTTGTTTTTCTATTTTAACTAATATCAACCTTTTCGATAGCCTTGTTTTATTGGTTTCTAGCTTGCTGGTGTTGTGTTCATAAAGTAGCCTATGCAAAGGGGGACAGACACTGTGAGGGGCGTATCGAAAGGCTTAGTGCTCCGCCTGAACAAGAGCGTGAAATCGCTTGCACAAGAACCGATGGAGCCCCCACCGAAGGAGCAAAGATAGCCACAGGGGGTTCAAAGGAGCCCAATGCCCATGTGTCAATGAGGATCACATACACCCCCCCAAGAGCGAGTGCATCCTCATGCATTATACCCCCTCACGAAGATGTGGCCGTGAGAATCCTACCCGGTTCCCTACTCCTGCTAAGAACTTTTCATGGAATGGAAAACTAAAATCTGTACACACACATCCGATTTTCGAGGAAGTTTGCACGACTTTCTGCAAAGAAGGTGCAATCGATATGGATTTGCTGAAATTGAAGGCCTTTTCCCTTAACCTCAAAGACAAAGCGCCAAAATTTGGCTTAATCTTACTAAGGCCATGACCATCGTGAACTGGCAGAGTCAGCAGTAAAATTCTTGAAGAAGTTCTTCATGCACACAAGACCAACACCGAAGAGGCAAATCTACACTCAGAAGCTCATGACGTTGAAAAAATTTTATCTGCTCGGAAAGGTATCTTGAAACTATCAATGCATGCCCACACCATGGCTTTGACACATGGATGCTGGTAAACCACTTCTACGATGGAATGTCCCCTGCCATGAAACAACTCTTGGAGACCATGTGTGGAGGGGACTTCCTCAGCAAGAATCCAGATGAAGCCATTGATTAGTGCCCAAAAAGTGCTATTTTGAGCCCTATTCAAGATAGGTTTTGAGTGCTTTTTGCTCACTAATCATATGAATTAAGCCAATTGTCATGTGCATGTCTACTTAGTTCTTCTGATTTGTTTTCGAGATTGTTTTGGATAGTTTTGCAGGTCTTGAGAACATCACGCTGCTTGGCTTCTATTGGTGTCAATGCGAGAATCCCTGGCACTCCCACCAAGCCGAGGCGATGAAACAATGTCAAGATGGGTCAAGAATCAAGGTAAAGTGATGAATAAAAAGTGCAGGAAGTGATGCAGTAGCAAGCAGAGCAATCCATGGATTTTCGCTATGATTGCGAAAATTTCTCTGGGATTGCGAAAATTTAGCAATCATAGCGAAAATTTCGCAATCCTAGCGAAATTTTCGCTATGTGAAATTTTCGCTAGCTAGTGAAAATTACTGTTCCTAGCGAAAATTCTCATTTTCGCTATCTCTTGATAATTTCGCTAGGCTAGCAAAATTTCCTGCATAGCGAAAATGCCCAGCCTGTGTTTTTGGCATTTTTGATTCCAAACGACCACGTTTTGATAAATTACCATTTTGTCCCTAATGTATTTTCATATTTTAGGCATTTTGCAATTTCACACCTCAATGGGCTATATAAGCTCCCCTACAACCAGAACCCTAACTTTTCATCTGCCAGAATCCACGCAGCCTTTTCATTTTAGGTTGCGCTTTTCTCTTCTCTCTCTTCTTTCTCTCATTTTCGGCTTCCAAACACACCCTCGAGGATGACAACTCAAGGGATGTTTAGCTAAGCCCCTTTCCTCAAGAGGAGGTCACTAGTGGAGGTTTGGAGGTAAGTTTTCATGCCCTCTCATTCATCACACTGCATTTATGAGCATTTAAGCTCCCTGTATCTCACTCTAGGTTGAAACCTCCTAGATCCAGCCTAGCCAATGTGTATTTGGCAAGCTTTGTGGTTACAGTGGATGCTTAATCTAGATCTACCGGTCATCCACTTAGTCAGTTTCCTATTAGTTGCCGTAGTTGCCTCTTTCGAGGTCATGCACACCGTTATGACTTGAATGCCCATGGAATGCCATATCTCATGAGGGAGTAATTTAGCTTGTGGATTTAGTGCCAAATCGGTTAGTCCGGTTTGGGAAACGACTATAGGTCATTATCCCCAACGCGAGGAAACAAACCCGAGGGCATGAATACACCTAAAACTAATCTGACTCCAAGACTTCAAGGAGTCTTTTTCTAAATTTTCCTTAATTTATATGCAACATAACTATCCAACCCACTGCTTTTTTGAACAAACCCAAAATCCAAAGAGAAATACCATTTTCAACTCAACTCCGCATTTCTCATTTCACGAAGAAACTCCATCCCGTGTTCGAATTTCTAGACCACTATATTGCAAATAGCTTCGATCACAAGTAGTAGGAGGAACCAGTATAAATTTTGTTGATTCCGATCAATTACCGGGCACGAATCAGCCATGGACTTCTCAACTTGAAAGTCGGCCGAGGACCTTCTGGAAGCTTCGGGATGAACCAAAGCCCAAGGAAACCGGAGCAGACATAGGCCACCAAGAAATCAAAGTGGGAGGCATATATTCACCGTAAGATATGGAGCTGGGGTTACTGCGATATCCACCTCGCTAGGAGGGTGATGAACTAGGGCGAAAGGCTACATGATGTCCGTGCAATGACCGAAATTCGCACAGCCAAACCATGCATCACTCAAGCTGGTCCACCGGTCACCGAGAAGAGCACCGCCCAAATTTAAGCCTCGCTGGGATTTAATGCAAGAGCAGAAAACATACGGTCAAAGTAAGCTACCAACAAACGCCCATATGGCAAATACCCTATAACCCCAACCGGAGGAACCACCCAAACCTCTCCCGAAACCTCAACCTCAAAGATATGTTCCTCCAAGATACACAGTACAAGAAGGAAACCAATTTCTTTCCCCGCTGAAAGGTTTACTCTAAATTGAGCAAGTGTGGAAATTTCAGAGGAGCGAAGCCATCAATGCTCGCTGGAGTCAAAAAATTGAAAATGTGGAAGGCCTTTGAAAGAGAATAAACGCTTGAAGGTAGCCTCTACTAGAAAATTGATAACCGAGTCATCTATCACAAGACCGACTGGTCGCCAGCCAGGTGCGTGGAGTGCGGAGATTCCCCTTCCTTTACATCGCCCAATCTTAGGGGAGTCCATGAGATGGGTTCTGCCAGCAACCCTGCCCCAAGGATGGATGAAGTAAAAGTTGTCATCACTTTGAGAAATGGCAAGCAAAGTGGACTAACCACGCCTAAACCCACAGAGACTGAAGAAGAGGAAGTGGAACCAACTCATATATATTTATTAAAGAAGATTCAATGAAGAATAGCATACCTCCATTTCACAAGCACTGAGAGGCAAAAAAGAAGGCATCCAAGCAAAGGTGCATCCCTGAAGTGCTATACAGGGAAGGTCAACATACCCCTCGCTGACATGATTAAATAGGGTTCCAACGTATGCCAAATTTTAAAGGACTCCGTGGCACATCAAGCAGAGGGTCAAGTACACAAGAAAGCCTTCCTAATGCACTGTGCCGCCATCATTCGCAGCAAGACCCCGCTGAAATACAAAGATCCGTGTCCCCACCATTTCGCCAACATTTGAGGGACTTGTAGCGATAAGGCAATCGCTCGGATTCGGGAGCTAATGTCAACCTACTGCCATACTCAGTGTACAAGCAGTTAGGTTTGGGGGAGCTAAAGCCCACCAACATCACTTTATCCTTAGCTGATTGATCAGTAAAAATTCCTAAAGGTATAGTTGAGGATGTTTTGGTGAAGGTAGACAAATTTTATTATCCAGTAGACTTCGTAGTTCTTGATACAGAGCCGGTGGCAGAGGGCACTAAACTGGGCGCTCGTAATATATTTAGAGGCCATTTGCCACATCTAATGCCATAATCGACTCATTAATGGAGTCATGTAGCTACCTTGGCACAATATGACTTTAGAGCTTAATATTTTCCACTTCCAGGGGCAGCAAGCACAAATCAATAGAGGAGCGGTAACAGGAATCAAATGAGGATCGTCTCGATTGGCCTAAATGCGTGAGTTAATGTTGCTACAACCGCAGGAGGAATTGAAGTGAAGAGTCATGAAGTAATGATTAAGAACAATCGCATTAGTCACCCTCCAAAGACCACCGATTCCCCCCCGGCAACACCAGATGGTAAAATGCTCAACACAAAGGAGTTGAGCATGAAGGCAACTGCAGCACACCTCACTACAGGCGTGAAGGAGCCCTCCTCCTCACCCTCCATGAACCGTATGGACTCGAAGTAGAGTGGTTTCTACAAGAATTGTGTTTACCCAATTTTTGTAAGAGTTTTATTTGCTTTACTTTAAGTTGAATTTGTAGTTTTACATAAATTTCTTAATTTTAGATTTGTTTTCTATGTAATTTTTCCCATTTTCAATTGCACATTCTCATAATTTTTGGTATTTTGTTTTTCAGGTGCAGCAGCTCCCCAGTCTCCCCCACTTTTTGTTGTTTTATCTTATTTTATTCTATTTTATTTTGATTTCTTTAATTTTTCTTTTTAGATTTTCTCTAATTTTTAGTTAATCTTTGTTTTTAGATTAATTTTCTTTTTTTTGTAATTTTCTTGTGTTTATTTTTGGCAGTGTTTTTGGTTACTTTTTGAAGCTAGTAATTAAAACCAAAGGTAAGAAGCCGTAAGGCAGAGCAATTTTACACACTGCGACTTAACAGAATAAAATTCAAGAAGGCGCGAAATTTTATGACTCTGTAGCACTAGACAGCCATATGAGACAAAAAGGAACAAGCCAAGTAAAAAAATATAAAAAAAGTCTTATGAAATTTTTTTATTTTTATTTATCCTTTTTTTAATTAAAAATTTTTTTCTTATAAAAAAATAAAAAATAAAATTTTTTTATTTATTTTATTCTTTTTATTTTTATTCAAAAATGTAGCATTTAAAATTCGCGATGCCCGAATTTTTGATGTCAGTTTTGCTTCCCATTTTGTTTCACTCATAACTTTTCATCAAAACCGCTTGGGTAATTTTGGTATCGTTGGAAATCTTAGAGAGTGTAGAATCCAAATATATCCAGAAAAAACACATTTGAAATTATGATAAAGGTGTAATTTTCAAAATGCTCCAACTAGTCATTTTCTTCCTCTCTTTTCATCTCATAACTTGTTCATTTAAAGTCCAAACAGAGAAAATAAGGTGTCGGTGGAAATCTTGCGAAGTCTCCTATCCAACAACGAGTACATTTCATTGAGGAGGTAACACTTACTTCTCTAAATTTCCAATCCAAGCCCCATTGTGGACAATGTGACGTTTGGTCAGGGGAGAAAGAAGGTTGAAGTGGTATTTATTTATGTTTTGTAACTATTTTATGTTTCATTTTGGTATGGTTCAGCGGGCTTTGCCGGTTTTTCTTTTCGGTGAAGCTTCAAGCGATACTTATATTGTTCGTATTTTTTCTAATTCAAATTGCACCCATTTTGCCCCTGAATTGTGGTTTTATTTTCTTATAAGTTCAAAGTCTAAGCACGTGATGATACCACGTTTGCTAGACTAATTCCATGCATTTCCGAGCACTTGGTCAAGAGAAGGCCCCCCGGTAGTCAACTTTCTCTTCCACCGTTACTAACCACAACAGCGCTGGGCACGCCGGCTTTCATGAATAGTCAAAAGCCGCATACTCCCTTACTTTGCAAAACAAGCCTTAGCTTTGGTGACCACCTGTAATAGGTTTAGGTTCCCCATAAAAGAAGACCAATGAAGTCTTCTAAAAGAAAAACAAAAACAAAAACAAAATGAAAACCACGACACTTTCATTAAACCCGAGAACGGTCCGGGAGGGGTTCATGCTGAAAAGCCTAAAGCCCTATGCTCCTAAACCAACTCGGGTTGGAGCCACCGACTTAAGGTTTCGCAACATGGGTGGATGGGTAGGAGTTTAGCGAGTTTAGAGTGAGCCAGAAATTTGAAACCACCCGTAGTCCGGGGGGTGCCCCTCAAGAGTTTGTGGTCGAATGATCCTTTGACTTGATGCCCTAAACCTTAGTTGGCTGGGAGTCACCTGCGTGGATCCTACACCTGACTTTGGTGAGGTCGAAGTTCTCGCGATCGCGATCCTACAATATAGAAGAGGTGTGGAATAAGAGTAGATCCAAGATCTATTAAGGCTGGTCAACATTCTAAGGCATTGCGTATTTGGTCAAGTGTGGAGGGGAGAGGGGAGCAAAATTTTTAGCAAATTATTGATAAAATTGATCAACTAAACACTTAGACTCTCGTGGAAGTTTTAAGTTGATTCCCTTGTCGACACGGCCCCGATTAATTTGACTCGTATGGCACTTATTCTCCTAAACTGTTTTTATGCAGGATCCCAATTTTTTCATACCGAGGCGGTGGCATTTCCTAATTATACACTTAATATACTACCTCTTTCAGGCATACATATAACTTGCATGTTCTTCCTTTGTTTTCATTGCTAAGGGACTAGCAATGTGTAGGTCAGGGGTGAAGACAGGAAAAGGAAGTGTCATTTATTTATGTTTTGTTGATATTTTGAGCAAGCCCATTTTGTATGTTCATGACTTGCCTTGGTTTTTTCCTCTTTTTCTCAAGTTGTTATACTATACAATTACTTTTTTATTCAAATTGCACCCATTTTACCCCAATTTTTTTGTGGTTTTTCCTTCTTATAAGTTGAAAAGTCGAAGCACCCCGCATGGTACCACGCTTAGACTAATTCCAAGCATTTCCAGTAGTCGTCAAGAGAAGGCCCCCGTAGTCAACCTTTCTCTTCCACCGTTAGCTAACCACACACAGTGCACGTCAGTTTTCATCAATAGGCTAAAAAGTTGCATGCCCCCCCTTACTTTTCAAAACCAGCCTTAGCTTTGGTGACCACCTGTAATAGGTTTAGGTTCCCGTCAAAGAACACCAATGAAGTCTTCCTAAAGAAAAAGAAAAAGAAAAAGAAAAAGAGAAACAGAATGAAGCGCGACTTTCAGCTCTTGAAACCTGAGCACCTGGTCCGAGGTCTACTTCGCGGAAAGCCTTTAAAGCCCTAAGTGTCTCTAAAACCAACCCGGGGTTGGGAGCCACCGACTTAGTGCTCAAGTACATGGGTCGACATGGGTAGAGTTTAGCGAGCTGTAGGTGTTAGAAATCTGAAATCGCCCTGAGTCCTGGTGAAGCCCGAAGAGTTTGTGGTCGAATCATCCTTTCAATTTTGGCTTCATTCTAAACCTTAGTCGGGTCGGCAACACGGCATCCCCACATAATTCCGACTTCTGTGAGGTCGAAGCTCAGCATTGAACTTACAATATAGATTAGGTTTGGAATAAGAGCGCATCCAAGATTCATTCAAGCCGTCAACACCCTATGGCATCAAAAGAGTCAGGGGGAGTCTAAGAATTTTATTGGTAAAACCGATCACCTAACACTTAGACTCGTGGAAGTTTTAGGTTGATTCCCTTTGGGTTGACACGGGTCCCGACACTTGACCTCGTATGGCACTTATTCTCCAAAATCGGGTTTTTGGCGCAGATCCCACTCTTTCATACTGAGGGCGTGGCATTTCCTAATTATACACTTTTGAATATACCACTTTGTGCATACATATAACTTGCATATTTTTTTCACTATTACTAAGGGACTAGCAATGTGTAGGTTAAGGGGGAAGAGTTAGCAAAGGAAGTGGCATTTATTTATGTTTTTTTACTATTTCATAAGCGCATTTTGAATGTTCAGTTTGTCGGTTTTTCCTTTTGTGAAGTCGTTATACTATACAACCATTTTTCTCACCTAAATGCACCCATTTTCAGAGTTTGTGGCTCTTCTTATAAGGAGTGTTTCCAAGCACCGCATGATACCAATGCTTGCAGGACAAATCCCATGCATTTCGAGTAGTTGGTCAAGAGAAGGCCCCGTTGTCAACCTTCTTCCACCGTTAGCTAACCACACACAAGGCACACTGGGCCATGTAAGACCCGAGAAATTTCACTGGAATAAGGGCAAATCGTACTCGACAGCAACATTGTAATTACGGTTAAAAACTTAATTAATTCTCTAGATCTCGTATGATCTAAACGGATTGTGCCGTTGGAATCGCCTCGCGAAATCTAGTTAGCACGTGAAATTCGTAATTTTTCTCGAGACAATGGAATCGACACGCTGAGGCATCGCGCTTCGTGTCAGAATCGGTTTTCGAGCGCGCATCAATATATAACATGTACTCATGTACCATAAGTGGTAATGAAAGGGTAGAACGACGAAATGATTACGGTGATAAGGCGAATATCAAATCCGGAAGATAGGAGAGAAGGCTATTTTTGTAAATGTTTAAGTGACTAAAAGACGAAATAGTGCACATGACCCATCTTCCCCAAATTAAACAAGAGGCAAACCGTGAGGAGATCCAGCAGCTTGCTGGAAACGAAAATGGTGGTGCCTAGAGAGAGAAGCACCTCCTTCTCTCTAGGTTATCTCGCAATCCGACCGGGCTTACGGCCGAATGCACAAAGTTACGGCGTCAATGCACAAAGGCGGCGACAACGCTATGGACCCCTTGGATTATGAGTTTTTGACAACCCAAGAGGTAGGATTTTCTCCTACGTGCAGTTTTATTCCCATTTTTGAGTGTTTTTCGATGTTTTGCTACTTGAGGCCGTGAGGTTTGCTTTGATCGTCCCAAAACATGGGACCGAATTGTTAGAATTTCGGGATTTTCCCCATCGTGAGTGCCCAGAAAATTAGGCCGTTTGGGTGGTTTTATTTCACCAAATTGCTTTAAAATGCATGCTTGATATGAGAAAATGCTTGAATGGAGGTTTGATCGGTCCAAAACATGGGACCGAATTGTGGAGATTTTAGACATTCTTGGGCAGTCCGGGCTGTTGGGGACTGAATTGGTGTTTATATCATAATTTATTCAATAAATTATGCTTTTTGTGTCTATAAGATAGGAAGAAATTCTGCTCCAAAAAGGTGGAACCGGTCGACATGTGGCTGCCCGTGACGTACCCATCAGCTGGGTTTCTCGGATCAGAACAAATTCCTGGTTTGCGGAGAAATGGGCCAAATGTCCATGTTTTGGTGGCGGATCGGGGCCGGGAATGGCCGTGGATTGCGGGTTCACAAGGTGAACCGTTGATTTGTGATTTTTCGGGAATATTAACCGAGGGTTTCACTATTCCCGAAATAGTGTTCTAAGAATATATTTTCGTGAAATTATGTGTTTGGTTAAGTAATTCGAATCGAATTGCTTGTGTTTGAACATTAGCCCAAGTGAGCTAATTTTGGTGTTCGAAATGCTAATTTCATAACATGTTGTATGATTTAATTTTTATGTAAATATATTCATGTTTATATATTTGCATGTGGTTTAGACTGTATTGGAACTGGCATACATGCATTCCATATGCACTGGAACATCCTAGGACTATAGGAGTTAGTGTACTGTGGCAAGTCTGTGAGGAAATGGTTCTGAGGGTAGCCCAAAACATAAATTCCCTGAGGGTAGTCCATAAACCAAAAATATCAACTCGTCTGAGCGGCCCAATTGATATTCATCGGAGGGTAGCCACAAACTAAATAATATATTCAACCGGCTGAGCGGCCCACTTGATATTTATTCATCGGAGGGTATCCACAACAAATAATATATATCAATCAGTCTGAGCTACCATAACTGATATATATTCATCGGAGGGTTGCCCACTAATAAATTAATAATTCTCATCACGAGGCTTGGCGAGTGTGAGAGAGTCGATAGGAACTGGGATCTGAGTTAGTCAGGGCATTCAAGTAGGATCATGCATTTGCTTGAATGTTTGTTTTAAGTGGAACATTGCACTGCACTTAGGTGGTGAGTAAGCCCACTTGGGGCGATTCTCTGCGAGCTTTAGCTCACCCCGTCGTGGATCCCCCCTTTTTTAATTACGAGGGGCGTGCGAGGAGGCGGCTCATCCTGAGACCGTGGATTAGAAGAAAAGCGGATTGTGGCTTTGGCTTGGCTTGATATGTATGTATTAGAATTTCTCTAATCTTAATATATGTATTGTTTAAGAGTAAAAAATATTAACTCTTGAAACTATTGGATATGGATTTGGATATATTGTGTTGTAGTACGGTTGAAGTGGGCCTAAGTGACGTGAGATATATCTGTATTGCATATATTGTTGATTGGGACCGAGGTAGATGCGAGTTTATACTAGTTTTGTATTTGGGTAGGGCTCCTAGTACAAGGGACTCTGCCCGGTTTTTCGTGAAAATGTCGGGTCACCGACATTCCACGAGTATTCCGCGGGTTGACGGGTGATCAAACGGTTAGGTTTTTGGGGGCGTCACATCATGTATGGTGAAATTTGCGCCACCCCTGCACCAAGCTTGGCCTTAGCTTTGGTGACCACCTGTAATAGGTTTAGGTTCCCCATAAAAGAAGACCAATGAAGTCTTCTAAAAGAAAAAGAAAAAGAAAAAGAAAAAGAAAAACAGAATGAAAAGCTGCGACAATTTTCCTTGAAATCCGAGCAAGGTCCGAGGGGTCTACGTGAAAGCCTTTAAAGCCCGGTGCCCTAAACCAACTGGTTGGGAGGCACCGACTTAGTGCTCGCTACATGGGTGGATGGGTAGAGTTAAACGAGTTATAGGTGTTAGAAATTTGAAATCATTCGGAGTCTGGGGTGAAGCCTGAAGAGTTTGTTGTCGAATCATCCTTTTGACTTGATGCTCTAAACCTTAGTTGGTTGGGAGTCATCGGTGGATCCCCATTACACGGACTTTGGTGAGGCCGAGTTCTCAGCATTGCATCCTACAATATAGAAGAGGTGTGGAATAAGAGTAGATCCAAGATCTATTCAAGATGGTCAACATTCTAAGGCATTGGCGGTAGCTTGGTTGAAAGGGGTGGGGGGGCTTGACATGCGACTTATTGGTAAAGCGATCCACTAAACACTTAGACTCTCGTGGAGTTTTAGGTTGATTCCCTGGGTTGGACACGGTCGACACTTGACTTTGTATGGCACTTATTCTCCCAAATTGGTTTATCACGGGATCAAAATTTTCATCACGAGGCGGGGCATTTCCTAATTATACTTTTGAATATACCACCTCTTTGTGCATACATATAACCTGCATATTCTTCCTTTTTGTTTTCATTACTAAAGGACTAGCAATGTGTAGGTTAGGGGGTGAAGAGTTAGCGAAGGAATTGGCATTTATTTATGTTTTTTTTACTATTTTAGCAATCCCATTTTGTATGTTCAGTGGCTTGCTAGTTTTTCCTTTTTATTGAAGGCTGTTGATTTATACTATATAGCTTACTTTCAATTCAAATTGCACCCATTTTGCTCCCATTTTTTTGTGGTTTGCCTTTCTTATAAGTTGAAAAGTTGGAAGCCTTTGCATGATACCGCGTTTTCTAGACTAATTCCATGTCAAGTAGTTAATTCGAGTAGAAGGCCCACGGTAGGTGCTTTCTCTTCCCACTTAGTTAGCTAACCACACACAGGTGGACGTAGTTTTCATCAATAGAAATTTGAAAAGGTTGCATACCCCCTTACTTTGCAAAACCAGCCTTAGCTTTGATGACCACCTGTAATAGGTTTAGGTTCCCCATCAAAGAAGACCAATGAAGTCTTCCTAAGGAAAAAGAAAAAGAAAAAGAAAAAGAAAAACATAATGAAAAGTCGCGCCTTTTCCTTGAAACCCGAAGGCACGGTCAGGGTCTACGGTGGCTTCTTTACGGCAGGTGCCCTAGAAACCAAGCTGGTTGGGAGCCACCGACTTAGTGCTCGCTACATGGGTGGATAGGTAGAGTTTAGCTAGTTGTAGGTGCTGGAAATTCGAAATCATTCAGAGTGTGGGGTGAAGCCTGAAGAGTTTGTGGTCGAATGATCCTTTTGACTTGTTTCCCTAAACCTTAGTTGGTTGGGAGTCATCGGTCGATCCCCGTTACACGGACTTTGGTGAGGTCGAGTTCTCAGCATTGCATCATACAATATAGAAGAGGTGTGAAATAAGAGTAGATCCAAGATCTATTAAGGGTGGTCAACATTCTAAGGCATTGGCAGTAGCTTGGTTGGGGGGGAGCAGCTTATTGGTAAAAACTGATCACCTAAACACTTAGACTATGGTGGAAGTTTTAGGTTGTTCTTAGGTTGGACATACAGATCCACGACACTTAACTTACAGTATGTCACTTATTCTCCCAAAATTTGGTTTTTATCAGAGGATCCAATTTTCATGCGAGGCGAGCATTTCCTAATTATACACTTTTTGAATATACCACCTCTTTGTGCATACATATAACTTGCATATTCTTCCTTTTTGTTTTCATTGCTAAGGGACTACCAATGTATAGGTTGGGGGTGAAGAGTTAGCAAAGGAAGTGGCATTTATTTATCTTTTTGTTACGATTTTGAGCAAGCCCATTTTGTATCTTCAGTGGCTTGCTGGTTTTTCCTTTTAGTGAAGCTGTTATACTATACAACTTACTTTTTCAATTCAAATTCCACCCTTTTTTGCCCCCAATTTTTTTGTAGTTTTGCCTTTCTTATAAGTTGAAAAGTCGAAGCACTGCATGATACCACATTTTCTAGACTAATTCCATGCATTCAGGAAGTGGTTGGTCGGTAGAAGGCCCTTTGGTAGTCCAACCTTTCTCTTCACCGTTAGCTAACCACCCACGATTACCGTGAGTTTTCATCAATAGAATTTGAGAAAAGTGCATACCCCACACTTTCAAAACCAGCCTTAGCTTTGGTGACCACCTGTAATAGTTTTAGGTTCCCCATAAAAGAAGACCAATGAAGTCTTCCAAAAGAGAAAGAAAAAGAAAAACATAATGAAAAGCCGCGACACTTTGCCTTGAAACCCGAGCACGGTCCGAAGGGTCTATGGTGAAAGCCTTTAAAGCCCGGTGCCACTAAACCGGCGGATTTGGGGAGCCACCGACTTAGTGCTCCGCCACATTGGTGGATGGGTGGGGAGTTTAGCGAGAGAGTTGTAGGTCTTGGAAATTAGAAATCATTCGGAGTCTGGGGTGAAGACTGAAGAGTTTGTGGTCGAATCATCCTTTTGACTTGTTGCCCTAAACCTTAGTTGGTTAAGTCATCGGTGGATCAAGTGGACTTTAGTGAGGTCGAGTTCTCAGCATTGCATCCTACAATATAGAAGAGGTGTGAAATAAGAGTAGATCCAAGATCTATTCAGGTTGGTCAACATTCTAAGGCATTGGCAATAGCTTGGTTGGGGCGACAAGCGACATTGAAGTAAACAGTCACCCTAAACACTTAGACTCTTGTGGAAGTTTTAGGTTGATTCCCTTGGGTTGGACACGGTTCTGACACTTGACCTGTATGGCACTTATGCTCCCAAACAAGTTTTTATGCAGGATCCAAAATTTTCATACCGAGGGTGGGGCATTTCCTAATTATACACTTTTTGAATATACCACCTCTTTGTGCATACATATAACTTGCATATTCTTCCTTTTTGTTTTCATTGCTAAGGGACTAGCAATGTGTAGGTTGGGGGGGGGGGGGCGGGGGTGAAGAGTTAGCAAAGGAAGTGGCATTTATTTATGTTTTTCTTACTATTTTGAGCAAACCTATTTTGTATGTTCAGTGGCTTGCTGGTTTTTCCTTTTAGTGAAGCTGTTATACTATACAACTTACTTTTTCAATTCAAATTGCACCCATTTTTGCCCCCAATTGTTTTGTGGTTTTGCCTTTCTTATAAGTTGAAAAGTCGAAGCACTGCATGATACCACGTTTTCTAGACTAATTCCATGCATTTCCGAGTAGTTGGTCAGTAGAAGGCCCTTGGTACTCAACCTTTCTCTTCCACCGTTAGCTAACCACACACAGTGCACGTCAGTCTTCATCAATAGGCTGAAAAGCTGCTTACCCCCCCCTCTCCCTTACTTTGCAAAACCAGCCTTAGCTTTGGTGACCACCTGTAATAGGTTTAGGTTCCCCATAAAAGAACACCAATGAAGTCTTCCAAAAGAAAAAGAAAAAGAAAAACATAATGAAAAGCCGCGACACTTTTCCTTGAGAGCAGAAACCTTACGGTCCGAGAGGTCTATGAGTGAGAAGCCTTTAAAGCGGGTGCCCTAAACCAAGCTGGTTGGGAGCCACCGACTTAGTGCTTCCTTCATTGGTGGATGGAGTACAGAGTTTAAGTGAGTTGTAGTCTTTGAAATTAGAAATCATTGATGCAGGGTGAAGCACGAGAAGAGTTTGTGGTCGAATCATCCTTTTGACTTGATGCCCTAAACCTTAGTTGGTTGGGAGTCATCGGTGGATCCCCGTTACACGGACTTTAGTGAGGTCGAGTTCTCGGCGTGCATCCTCTGATAAAGAAGAGGTGTGAAATAGAGTAGATCGAGATCTGTCGAGAATTTAGATCGACATTCTGGGCATTGGCGTAGCTTGGTTGGGGGAGGGGGGCGGCAGCGGCTTCTTTGTAAAAACGAATCACCTAAACACTTAGACTCTCGTGGAAGTTTTAGGTTGATTCCCTTGGGTTGGACACGGTCCTGACACTTGACCTGTATGGCACTTATTCTCCCAAACTTGTTTTTATGCAGGATCCCAATTTTTCATACTGAGGTTAGGGCATTTCCTAATTATACACTTTTCGAATATACCACCTCTTTGTGCATACATATAACTTGCATATTCTTCCTTTTTGTTTTCATTGTTAAGGGACTAGCAATGTGTAGGTTTGGGGGGTGAAGAGTTAGTAAAGGAAGTGGCATTTATTTATGTTTTTGTTACTATTTTGAGCAAGCCCATTTTGTATGTTCAATGGCTTGTTGGTTTTTCCTTTTTGTGAAGTTGTTATACTACTCTGACTTACTTTTTCAATTCGTGCACCCATTTTGCCCCCGATTTTTTCTTTTTGTGGTTTTGCCTTTCTTATAAGTTGAAAAGTCAAAGCCTTTGCCTTGATACCACGTTTGCTAGACTAATTCCATGCATTTAAATTGGTTAATTCGTTAGAAGGCCCAGTGAGTCGGCGCTTTCTCTTCACGCGTTATTAACCACACCACCTGAGTGGAGAACGTCATTCATCGATAGAGGTGAAAGGCCTTACCCCTCTCCCTTGCACCAAAACCTGGCCTTAGCTTTGAGCCATGTAATGGGTTTAGGTTCCCCATGAAGAAGACCCGATGAAGTCTTCCCGAAAGAAAAAGAAAAAAGAAAATAGAATAAAAGCCGCAACACTTTACCTTGAGCCCGAGGCACGGTCGGGGTCTCACAGTCAACCTTTTGCCAGGTGCCCTAAACCGGCGGTTGGGAGCCACTTAGACTTAGTGCTCTCTACCATGGGTGGATGGGTATAGTTTGCTTGAGTTGTAGGTGCTGGAAATTCGAAATCATTCGGATGCAGGGTGAAACGAAGGTTTATGGTGAATGATCCTTTTGACTTGATGCCCTATGAGCTTTAGTTGGTTGGGAGTCATCGGGTGGATCCCAGATTCTGTTGGACTTTGGTGAGTCAAGTCCCCAGCATTTGCATCCACCACAATATAGAAGAGGTGTGAAATAAAGGTAGATCGAGATACATTAAGGGTGGTCGACATTCTAAGGCATTGGCATTGAAAGCTTGGTTTGGGGGAGAGGCGACTGCTTGACTTATTGGTAAGCGCTCACCTAAACACTTAGACTCTGGTGGAAGTTTTAGGTTGATTCCCTTGGGTTGGACACGATCTTGACACTTGACTTGTATGGCACTTATTCTCCCCCAGGAGCTAGTTTTCTGGGATCGATTTTCATACTTAGTGTAGGGCATTTCCTAATTATACACTTTTTGAATATACCACCTCTTTATGCATACACATAACTTGCATATTCTTTCTTTTTGTTTTCATTGCTAAGGGACTAACAATGTGTAGGTTGAAGTGTGATTTAAAGGTACTTGAATAGTGCTATTTTAGACCATATTTATTATAGGTTTTGAGTGCTTTTTGTGTCGTAATCATTCAATTAACAATTGGCATGTTAAGGTCACTTTTATATTCTTTAATTAGAGTATTACGCGTGGCTATTTTGTGGTTTTAGCGGGCACTTGATGCAATTTCGGTCGAATCGGTCCTAGCATAAAGAATTCGGGTTGGCTCCTTTCAAACCCCAGAAAGAATCCAGTGCGAGGAAAAGCTTGAGTGCGAGAAGTTTGGAAGTGCGAAGGCCTGAAGTGCGAGTCGGGTACGGGCATTGTGGAAATTTTCGTGCATGTGTGAAATTTCGCGCACTGCAGGAATTTCGCGCAGTTGTAGGAATTTTAGCGCATGCGCGAAATTTTTCTGCTGCGCGAAATTCTCTGCTTCCTATTTTAAGCCCAGAACGACCCCGTTTTGTATATTTTCCAATTTAACTCTTGATGTAATTTTGATGTCTTCACATGTTTATGTAATTTCCTTTTGTTACTGAGCATTATATAAGCTCAGTCAAGCTTGTAGAAAATCAATCAATCTTTCAGTACAGGGACAAGACTTTTGGTTATAGTTTTCCCTCGTTTCTTCTTCTCTCCCATTTTCTTTCATTTTCTTTCATTTTTAGCCGCCAAACACCTTGATGACGAGATCAAGGCATGTTTGGCTTTAAAACCTCTTCATCCTTGAAGAGGAGACCCGCCGGAGTGAAGGTTGTGAGAAGCGCATGTTCTCTTGTTTTTTTATGCAGCATTTATGGGTGTTTGCGTTCACATACTTACCTTAGGTTAAAATCTTCTAGACCTACCCTCACTGACGTGTATTTGGCAAGCTTTTTTGGTTCTGATGGATACTTATCTTTGGATCCCTGTTATCCAGGTTAGTTGTTGTTTCCTATTAGTTACTGTAGGGTAGTTTTATGAGATGTGTTCTGACTGTCAGGGACATTTATGCTTATTAAATGCCATGTTTCAAGAAGGAAAGTGAAATTAGTGCCCCGAGTGCCTTTTTGAACCCTATTCAGATAGGTTTTGGGTGTTTGCGCACTAATCATATCAATTAAGCCAATTGGCGTTAGTAGCTGGGGTCCACTTAGTACCGCGATGCCATTGAGTTTTTTTGTATTTTGCGAGGTTTTGCATGCCTCGGCCATAGTTGAGTTTGATATCAAGTTATGTCTTTGAACCATGAAAGATTGGAACTATTTGCCACCGTAAAAAATGAAGAATGTGAAGTGGATTATTGAGAAAATGGGATGCCGTGATACTTGGAAGATGCGATGAGCTTGTCTGTAGACGGGGGACGATCCCGAATTTCGCTATGATTCGCGAAAATTTCGCAATCCCTAGCGAAATTGGGAAATTGCTAGGCTTCGCTAGCCAAAAATTTCTTGTGCCTAGAGAGAAATTAACCAATTTCGGCTATCTCACATAATTTTCGTTAGAATTTGCGAAATTCACTATTGATAAGCGAAATTTCTCAATTTCTCTATCTCTGCCAGAGATTTCTCTGAAATTTGTGAAATTTTCTTTAGACTAGCGAGAACAACTATGCTAGCGAAATCCTACGCATAGCGAAATTCTTGCTATTGATTTTTGTATATTTGATCCCCCAAGCGACCCGTTTTTTGGTGTATTACCATTATAGCCCTTATGTAATTTCATATTTTAGGTGTTTTAGTATTTTCACACTTTGGGTTTGTATTATATAAGCCTATAACTTTGTAACCTAAGCGACTTTTCATTTATAAAAAAAGTTTCACATGACTTTCATTTAGGGTTTCATTTGCTCTCTTCTCTCTCTTCTTTCTTTCATTTTCTAGGGTGCAAACACCCCCGCCGAGGGTGACAACTCAAGGGGATGCTTGGCTAGACCCACTTTCATGAAGGGAGGGTCGGTGGAGGGTTTAAGTAAGTTTTCATGCCTCTCATTTATCCTGCATTGTGAGCATTTAAGCTCCTGTATCTCACCCTAGGTTGAAACCTCCTAGATCCGGCCTCATGTATGTGTATTTGGCAAGCTTTGTGGATTACAGTGGACGCTTAATCTTAGATCCTTGTCATCCCACTTCAGCGTTATCTTCCTCTTGAATTTGTTACGCCTCTGACCGCATCGAGGTTGAATATAATGATATCACATATCCTCATGAGAGATGTAATTGTTTCGGGTTAAAGTTTGAAATCAAGTCCAGTTGGAGTTCTGGTAACCTCCAATAGTAGCCAGAGTAGTATAACATAAAATCTGATCTGATATTAGTACCTAGATCTTCACCAATGCTTTAATTTGTTACAGTTTACAACCATCAACTCACTTTGTTTTTAGACAAAACCTTAAAATCCAAAGAAATACCATTTCAACTCCTTCACTTCATTCACGAAGAAAACCATTGTGTTGACCTAGACCCTTTATGTGCATTAGCGACTACGATAGGAGAAGACAGAGTATAAATTTTGTTGATTAGGATCACCTATTGTGGCAGGCTCAAATAGCCGTTGCGAGGATGGTGCCTAATTGAGATAAGAGTTGTTGAACTTGTGATTCATATCACAGAGTTTTGGTAAAATCTCATTCCCTTTTGATTTTATCATTTTCCCACTTGCGGAGTTCCTTTGCGAGAGGATTTCAGTACCCGGTACATTAGTTTTTCTTTGCTTTAATTTTAGCCCCAACCTTAACCCTTTTGTTAGTTTTTGTTTTGGTTGTTTTCTGATTAATATGAAGTGTGCGAAGCAATTTATCTGATGGGATAGGAACCACTTGTAGGTAGGCTTTGGGGGTGGTTGTTGCACGAGAACGGGGCTTGAAATTGATCCTCACCGGTGCTCGAATGGATCCTCCACGGAAAGGAGCAGCCAAAGCCAGCAGCGGGTGCCTAGGGAGCCCGATGCATGTCGATCCATGGGGATCATACACCCACCAGGGGTGAGTGCACCTCGCCATTATCCCTACTCGAGGATGCGGTGAGGCCGTGTCGGTACCCCTGCTCCCAACTTTTCATGGTATGGAAAATGAAAATCCGCCACACACATCAGGATTTGAAGTGTACCACTTTCAGAGATGGTGGACATGGAGCTCCTCAAGTTGAAAGCGCCTTTCCATTGACCTAAAATGAGGCAAAGAATTTGGCTAAATCATTAAGACGAGAACAATAGGGTGAGGAGAAGTACGACGAAATTTCTACAAAATTCTTGCAATGCTCACAAGACAAACAACTTGAAGAGGCAAATTTACACATTTGCAGCTCATGATGGTGAGAAGGATTACCCGATCTTTGGGAGAATTGTGGAGACTATCGGTGCGTACCCACACCATCGTTTGATACATGGATGCTGAGTGAACCATTTTATGATGGAATGTCCCCCTTCCATGAAACAATTATTGGAAACTATGTGGAGGAATTTCTTGAGTAAAAATCCTGATGAGCTAATGGACTTCTCGATTATGTGGCAGAGACCTCAAGGGTTGGGGATGAAAGAGCGGAGCCAAGGGAAGCAATAGATTCAAGCCACTAGTAAACCAAAATTGGAGGCATGTATGCCTCTCGAAGATATGGAGCTAGCTAAGGTATCTACCTTGGCTGGGAAGATTGGAGGAGGAATTAGAAAGAAAATGGTCCATGAGGTGCGAGGCGGTGGCGAAAGCCATGCAATTAAGCTGTTTCAAGCTACCGATCCGGAAATGATTACCAGAGAACCATGTCAAACCCCCAATGCGAGGATTTTAAATGTGGTAGGCCAAAACAAACCGCAAACAAATGCTCCATGGCAACACTTACAACCCCAATTGGAAGTGCCCCTAACCCTTCCTAGAAACCTCAACCTCTGTGCAGCTTCAGTGAAGCACCACCCCTCTCTGTTAGGCAAACCATTTGAATCGAGCAAGTGGTGGGAAATTTTGTGGAGGAGCAAAAGGCATCAATGCTCGGTTAAACAAAGGTGAAAATGTAAGCTCCTTGAACAAGAGAATAGATGGAATTTGGAAGCATGTAATGTGAAAATTTGACGGCTTACGGGCATCCATAACAAGAATAGAAAATCGCGGCAAAGAACGGTTCCCTTCTCGTGCTTTGCCAAATCAAGGGAGTCTATGAATGAGCTATTCAATGAACCTTTAATGGATGAAGTCAAAGGCGTCCTTACCTTAAGAAGTGGAAAAGGGTTGATCAGCCAATGCCAAGCTTTGTTGTTGAGCCAGGGAAAAGGGAAGGTGGAGCGGAACACATTTTTTCTTGAAGGAGGACTCAATGAAACCTTGCACCTCCATTTCCCCAAGCAGCTAAGGGGCAAGAAAAGAGGCACCCGACGGCGGGCATCCTCGAGTTACAAAGGGCGGGGTGAAGGTCAACATACCCCTTTTGGACATCATCAAACAATTCCCTGCCTATGCAAAGTTTTTGAAGATCTCACATTACACAATCAAAAGGGGGTTGGGCATTGAAAAAAAGCATTCTTAAGCGAAGACAAGTTAGCTCATCATCAATGCAAGACAATGAGTGAAATACAAGGATCCAGGGACCCCAACTATCTCAGTTAACATTGGAGGTACCTGCATTGACAAAGAAAACTGCTGATGGAGCTTGGGTGCAGTGTCGGCCCTCTTGCACGTACTCGGTGTATGGCGGCTAGGTTTTGGGAGGCGAAACCAACCAACATCACCCTATCTTTGGCGGTTGTTCGTGAAAATACCCCAAGGGATAGTGGAGGATGTGTTGGTAAGAATTAGATAAGTTCTACTATCCGGTGGATTTCGTGGTTCGACACGGAGACCGGAGCGGGGAGCGCTTGTCAAGTGCCCATTATATTAGGAAGGCCATTTACGGCCACATCAAATGCCATTATCAGTGCGGAATGGGGTCATATTTCACATTTGGCAACATGACCTTTTAATAGCTCAACATTTTCCGCCAGGCAATAGCAAAAACCAGCTGAGGATGAGGGAGCAAATATGATGAAATTTGCACGAGGTGGTACGGGTAGGAAAGGCATGATAACAAACGAGGGAAGAATTAATGTGGAGAATAATGGGCGGGTTAATGTAAGAATCCACCATTCCTCTGCCTTGGTCGTGCCACGAGAGACCGAGTGCCCAAAACAATGGGTGAGCATGAAGGCACATGCAGCACACACCACTACATGCGTGGAGGAGCTTCTCCTCCACGGACCCTCCCTTCGAGATCAGTGGCTACACAACTAGGAGTGGTTCTCGGGGAGCACAGAGACCATAAATTTTTTGTTGAAATTTTTACTTTATATTATTTTAAGTCTTAATTTGGTTTTTAGTGGTGCCACTACTTTTTACCTATTTTCTTCAAATATTTTCGTATTTACAAGCTTATCTTATCGAATTTTTTTGTTTGAAATGTTGCGGGAGTTGCGGTGCGGGGGAAAAATCTCATTTTCCTCTGCATTGCGGTCACGATGCGAGTGCTGCTTGTTCAACCATGCCATTCCCTCCCTAGTTCAAACCGTTCGTTTCATCTTCTATTGGAGGTACCACACAGTTTCATTTTGAAAAAGCTGATAATTTTGTTAAATATACTGACATAGAAATATACCATGCAGCTACATTTTTCTACACTTTTGCAAATCACTTTTGTGTCTCCACTTTGTGTACCTACTTTTGTCTTCAATTGAATAATTGAATTGCTTTTAATTGAACAATTGAATTGCCTTTAAATGGAAAATTGAAACCCTATTGTTACCTTAATTCTAGGACAATTTCATGCATGATTCGGTTGGTCCATTACAAGAGTTTTAAGCGTTTTCAACTTGAACATTCCCCACTTTGTTTAATTTACATACTTGCACACGGATTGTACCAATAGGGTAGAGTATGTACCTCCCCTTTCACTTTGCAAAGCCGGCCTTAGGCTTATTGACGACCCATAATAGGTTAGTTTTACCTATGTATGAAGGCGATGTAGTCTTCAAGGAAGAAAAGCGAAAAGAAAAGAAAAGAGAAGAAAAGAAAAATAAGCGTGATGCTTTGCCTTGAAAAAAACCCGAATACAGTCCGTGGGGTATATGGCGAAAGCCTTTTAAGCCCGATGCCCTAAACCTTAGTTGGTTGGGAGTCATCGACTTAGTGTTCGTTACATGGGTGGATGGGTAGAGTTTAGCGTGTTGTAGGTGCTTAATTCTCGAAGTCATTCGGAGTCCGGGGTGAAGCCTACAGAGTTTGTGGTCAAGTGATCCTTTTGGGTTGATGCCCTAAACCTTAATTGGTTGGGAGTCATCGGTGGACCCCGTTACGGACTTTAATTGAAGTCGAGTTTTAGCATTGCACCCTACATTGAAATCAGGAAGAAATAAAGAGTGTAACTAGTCTGACTAGGTTGGCCGACGGGTTTAAGGCCATGGCAGTAGCTAGGTTGGGGGGAGGGAATAGCTTTGCAATTTATTGGCTTTCGGTCACGGATTTACATTAGGAACCATTAGATTTTGGTGGAAATTCAGGTTGAGTTCCTTGGATCCGATGTTAACCTAAAGCTTATTCTTGTATGGTTTTTGTTCTCTCATGTCGGTTTTCTAACAGGGTGTAAATTGTTCATTTTAAAGGTAATGCCTATTTGTACATACACTTTTTGAACCATATACTTTTTAAGAAAGCACTGTATGCATCCCATTATGTTTTAGCATTGCTAAAGGGACTGCATGATGTCGGTTGGGGTGTGATTGGTGCCCCAGTGCTATTTTGAACCTATTCAAGATAGGTTTTGGGTGCTTTGCGCACTAATGTATCAATTAAGCCTTGATTAAGCGTGTGCTGTAGGTCACTTAGGCCTGCTTGATGCCATTACGAGTTTGTTTTTAGTATTTTGCAAGTTTTGCATGCCTCGGCCACTTAGCCGAGTTTGATATCAAGTTATGTATGAACCATGAAGATTGGAACTATTTGCCACCATAAAAATGAAGGAATGTATGGATTACGGAAGGAAAATGGGATGAGCAAAAAGGGAAGATGCAAGGAGCAATGCAAAGAAGCAGAGCGATCCCAGAATTTTCGCTATGATTGCAAAATTTCACGGGATTGGGAAAATTCTTTAGAATCATAGCGAAAATTTCAATCCAAAGGAACAAATTTCATGAATAGCTAAAATTTCGCTACTAGCCGTAATTTCATCGTGTGCCTAGCGAAACAACCACCCCCCGCTATCCTCACATAATTCTCGTCAAGAATGGGACTCACAACCAATGGGGAATTCATCGCACAATGAATCCCCCACCGCTATCTCAGAATCATTAGGTTAAGCTGGGAATTCCTCACGACTCAATAAAATTTTCGCCATGCTGTTTAAATTCCTTCTATGCCAACAACCCCGCACAAATAAACGTAAAACTGTCGCCCCGTGATTCTTTTGTATTTGATCCCAAAAACGACCGCTTGGGTGTGTATTACCATTATAGCCCTTATGTAATTTTATATTTTAGGTGTTTTAGTATTTTCACACTTTGGGAAGGTTGTACTATATAAACCCCCATAACTTTGTAACACCCTAAACTTTTCATTTTACACCTTCCTGCAGCTTTAATTTTAGTGGCGTTTACTTGCTTATCTTCTCTCTCTCTTTCTTCTTCACTTAGGTCACAACACCCCTTGAGGATGACAACTCAAGGGATGCTTGGCTAAGCCCCCTTTCCTGGAAGGGGAGGGTCACTCGTGGAGGTTTAGAGGTGCAAGTTTCTTTACTGCCTCTCATTTATCACTGACCAGGATTTATGAGCATTTAAGCTCCTCAGGTATCTCACCAGGTTGAAACCTCCTAGACCCAAATTTCTAACGTATCATAAGCTTTGTGGTTACAAAGTGGGACGCTAATTCAGATCCATCGTCATCCACTTAGTTGCTCATTAGTTAGAAATGTAAAGTCAGCCAGGCCATATGCAATAATCGTAGCGGACTCAATGCTCAATGAATGCCATATCTCATGAGGGAGCAATTTAGGCCTAGGTTTTAGTGCCAATCAACCTAGCTTGGGAAAAGACTATAGGTCATTATCCCTAACGCGAGGAACAAACCCGAGGGCACAATACAAATCTTAAAATCTTTAATCCAGCTGACCCAAGACTCAAGGAGCTTCTTTCTAAATTTTCTTTAATTTAATGCGCTTTACAACCATCCAACTCATCGCTTTTGAACAAACCTTAAAATCCAAAGAGAAATACCCATTTTCAACCCAATCGCACTTCTCATTTCACGAAGAAAACCCATCCCTCGTGTTCGACTTAGACACTATATCGCAGCAGCCTCGACTACCAAGTAGCAGTGGAAAGTGAATCTGGCAGATAAATTTTGTTGGATTCCATCACCCTACCGTGGCACGAATCAAAAAGTTTTTAGTGGTTTAGGTTTTAATGCCAATAAAGATCCTGCCTCAGTAAATAACTATATGTCATCATCCCTGAATACTCAGGAAAAGACTCGGGACATGTCAATGCCTTAGAATCCTATACCGTGGCCCGAGACTTCAAAGGAGTTCTTTTTCCTAATTTTATTTCAAGTTATATTCACGAAATCCAACAACCCACACCTGCTTTTAACAAAAACCCGAAATCCAAAGTAAAATACCATTTTCAATCAATCAGATTTCTTCTTTCACTAAGAAAACCCATCCTCGTGTTCGACCCCTGTGAGCCACTATACTCGCAGAGCTCCACACAAGAGTAGGATTTAGGACAAATTTGTTGATTCCGATACACCTATACTTGCATGAATCAAAGAGTCAACGACCAAAAATTATTATTATTATAATTATGAACTATTTTTACCGCTATTATACTATTAACAAATATATGTTTCAATCCTTTATCCAAAATAATATTAAATTCGATTTATTCTACCCAATGAAATCATGATAAAATAAAATTATTTACTTCTATTAGTGGGAAGCATTTAAAGATGATTTATTCAAATTATATAAAGGAAAAATTATATACTAAATATTTTTATCATTATTATATTTTTAAAAAATATATATTTTTCCATTAAAATCATTTTTTAATAAAAATACATTAATTCCTAACCAAAATAAATACAACATGGATCTAATCTACCAAAATGTAAAACTATGACCCAAAATATTACAAAATTAAACTCCATATCATCTCCACATGACTACCTAATCCAAAAGTTATTGTACCATTAAATGAATAAACATATATTGCATTGTGGCCAAAACGAATATTCTATTATAATATCATAAAGCAATATTAGAAATATGGTGAAATGCATAAACACATATTGCATTATAATCCCAAACCAAAACTCATCTAACATCATATGGTAAGGCAAACCCACATTAAAAATATGAAATGGACAAAATATATATCACATTTAGCCCAAAACTAAAACTCATTTATATCATTGCAACAGGCAAACCCATTCAACTATATTATAAGAAGATTGAATGCTTTAAAACCCATTTGAGACTATGATTCATAACGGCCTAAAATCATAATGGCGCGCGCAGCTTAAAATTCAACTTCTATATATAAAACAAATTGCTAACTCATATAAAAACAAATCAACATACACTATTTTCTGCCATTGATGTGATTGTGAAAATGGGTAGAGTTGCGTAGAAAAATCAAGCTTTATCATGGAGAGAAATGTGGGTGAAAGTGGGATTAGAGGTGGAAGTTGTCTTGGTGTTGATGAGGGGGTGAGTTAGAGATGTAAAAGACAAATGTAGAATGCTAGATGGGTTTGACAATCCTCATCCATGCCAATTGAAAAGAAATTAAAAATGATTAAAAGTGAAGAAAATGGGTACAAAATATCGCTTCACTCCATTCCGCTCATTAAATGCTCCCCAAGTTCTATCATCCTCGCCACTCTCATAAATCAATATATTTGGCTATAATTAAAAAATTAGAAAGTCTTATGATATAATTTGAAGATAATATTAATAAAATTAAAAGTCTTATGATACATCCTGCCAGTTCACCATTCAGCGCATTAAATGCTTTCCCCAAGTTCTATCTTTTTGCCACTCCTCATAAATCTAATATATTATTATAATTAAAATTTGTAGAAAGTTCATGATAAAATTTAACATAATATTAATAAATTATAATTAAATTAAAACAAAATTAGTTTTATGGTATTCACATTACGGTTAAACTGAAATTTTAAAGTTAAAATAAGGATTAAATTTTTATCATTTTAGAAATAAAATTTTCACTTCAATCAAATTAAATTTGGTAATCATGTAATTTTTCTTCAGTCACTAAATTAGTGATTTTGTTCTCAACAATTAATGTTTTACTAATTTTTTTGTGTAAAAGATTCCTAAATTTTGTTTTAGACATAATTATTTTTGGTCCCATCATGAGGTGACATGAGCGGGCCCGTGCACACACCGAAGGTATATATTTAAAACCATACCACACTCACTAACTCTATCTCAATTTATGATCGGCATGATGTGATAAAGCTCTACCATAGAATATTGTTGCATTCTAGCGTTCTAACTTGTTTTGTATATATAATTATATTAAGAATATAAGTTAGTATAAAAATATAATAAGTACAAGAAATTTGTATATAATTATAGTAATGTTTTTTTTTACATCTATTCACTTTGCATTATATCATAGTATTTTGTTCCTAATAAATTTGACCTTTCGTTGGAATTATCGCAATCGCACCTTCCCCGCACCGTACATGGTGCTCTCAACCACGCCAGGCCTTATTGCCTATAAATTATGTACATGATCATAATCTACTTGTTATTCTTATTCTCCAAGTTTTATCTTTAATTTTATTTATTATTGAAACTTGATTTAGTATATTATCATTCAAATTGAATTAAATTTTTACTAAGGAAAGAGTTTTGATTTCAAAAAATTCATCCAATCTAAAAGGACTTAAAGTAAAGATGGTAGAATAGAAAGATGTGAAATATTATATCTACAATCTATATTTCCTTATATTTTCTATAGTTATATAAATAAATAAGGAACATGAATTTAAAACTAATTAAGATAACCTTTAAGATTAAAAAATTTAAATATTAAAACTATTTTAAAATTAAAATAATTATAAAATTAAAATTAACAATAACAGAATGCTGTATTATAGTTCGTTTTATGAATACCTATCTTATTATAATATTAAAACAAGTGTATATTACTATTAAAGTTTTATACTAGAGATTTTGGTATATTATTAAATTTCAAATGTCGCATTTAGGTTAAAAATTCTGCTAATATACCCACATAAAATCACTAGTATAAGGAAACCATACTTCAGCGAAAACAAGATTAAATTAAAGCTGAAAGTAACATTCATATTTTTTAAAAGAAAAGTGACATTGTAAAAAAAGCAATATGAAAGTCAAAGATTTGGAAAATAACTAAACTCAAAATATTGATCTCTTAAATATTAAATTAATGTTAATACTACATTTCATGTCTAAATTAAATTATTCTTAATAATAGTTATAATTAAGACTCAATGTAAAAACCCATTAAAATTAAAATATTTAAATATAAAACTTGAAAACAAAGATATAAAAGTTACCCAACACATGTAGGTGAGAGATGGTTAGGTCTCTCACTTTTTAACTCAGATCTCAAATTCGAGCCCCGAGAATGCGCATGTTATGTGGTAAAGCCTTGACTGCCTTATGGTCCTCCAGCCTTGGGCTGGGACAACTGATGGTATGACTTAAAGATGCCTTTCTATGCGCACAAAAACCCGTTCAAGACACCTTATGGTTTGACAAAAAAACATATAAAAAAGGACAAATAAAGGGAAATATTTTATCAAAAGTCAAAATTAAGATTAAGTTTTAAAGTTTAAGATTATAAAAATAATCATAACTATAATAATGTTAAAATAGAAAACAATGCATTATACTCATAATTAAATTAAGATTGAACTAAAATTATTTATATAAACATGACTGAAATTAAATCATATTTAAATTAATAAGTATATATATATGACTCAAGATGTTTCTATGTGGTACTGCAACTCGCTCACGACACCTCATATAGTTCGACAAAAAAAAAAAAAAAAAAAAAAAAAAAAAAAAAAATATATACAAAAGTTTTTGAAATTGTAACACCTCAAATTATAATCCTGAACAGTTTTATAACATGTTAGGGTAAGGATTAAAAAAAAATAAAAGTATATTTTTTCTAATAAAATAAAGATAAAAACGCAAACAAGCAAAGAACTTTGAATTAATAAAGTTAAGGGTAAATTAATAATTTACTCAATTAGACTCCAAGGGTCATAATTCTACAAGCTCATGCCATAAAGTGTGAATACGCATAAGTTAAATTTAAGAAGAATAGAGAATGTGAGAGGCTAATGTAAAATATCATAAATTGATTGGCAACACAGAGTTAGAGGACCAAATTGAAATAAAAAAAGGGATAAGATCAAATAAGGTTACACGAAATAAATATCTCATTCGGTCTCGAGAAAGAGAGCAAAACTGATAAGCAGAGAAAGGCAAAGAAGAAGAGAAGAAAGAAGGAATGGAAAAAGAAGATCGCTGGTGCATGACTTATAAGTGGAACAGCGTTTCGGTATGGATTCGAGTATGGTATTTGTCTAGTTTTGGCATAGAAAGTATAGATACATGGTTGTAAAGTAACACTCGTCCTAAGAGGGTGTACAGATACTGTGAATCAGAGATATTTATTCAAGTGCTTTCCTAATTAATTTAGCTATAATAAATTTTTGAAAGCTGTTTTAAGGTGAAATTTTAAAGTTTTCAAAGAATTGTGGCACTTTGCAAATTACAAGTGGAGTGGGGCAAAGTATAATTAATGGAAGTTTAAATAGTAAAATAATAATAATAAATCGTCAAAAACAATATGAGTGAAGCTTCCTCGAATAAAATTCTTCCAGATTTTTGATGACAAACTATCGGGCGCCCGTTAAGTTCGTCTCAAGAAAATCTAGTAACCCGTGAAAGTCGCAAATTCCGAGACAATAATATTTGGTTTAATTTTCAGCGATGCGCTGGAAATAAACCCGAAAACTGGATTTTAAAAATCTCGAAAAACAAATAATTAAAGAATATTCAATTAGGATAAATAAAATTTTTCGACAAAAAATGATCCGAATCGGGCAATAGAAATTGTTTATCTAACAATAACACAATTAAAGAAAAACAATAATTAAAAAAATCAAAAAGAAAAGAGAATAAAAATCAACCCGAGATGGATCATCATTTTGGCAGATATTTGGCCCAGGAGAGAGATTTTTAATTTTTTTTCTCTCTTAGTTTATTTCTCAGATCTACGAAAATCGGATCGTAGACGTTCATCGGAGCAGAAGGCAAAATTGATATACGCGAAGAGAGCTACGCATAGGTACCAATATCTTAGCCTTTTGTCAAACGTTAAAATATAGGAAATTTTCCTATTTGTATTATTTCGAGCCTAAAGGCTATGTAATGGCTTGAATTTTTTTAAAGGCCGCTGTGTTGTCGTAGTAAACTTCATCTCCAAAATTTTTCGTGACCGAGTTTAGAATTTTAGAGAATTTTCGTTGGGACTCGTGTTCCTGGATGGGCCGTGGTTGAATTTTCAGAATTCATTATGACGCTTTGATTTGAATTCTTTAGATACAATGACAAGTCTCATTTAATTCAGAAATGTTTCGGTATTTTTGTATCATATGGAAAGTCCCTCGAGTCAAAAGCTGACTAAAACAGATAGTTTTTATGGGCATTTAATGTGTGTATGGACATTTTGATCAATTTCACATCATATTATCGATATGTCCATATCGAATGGACTAGTACGTAAAGTTTGTTTTAGAATCAAGTTCGCTCGATATAGTCATTTTGAAAGCCCCGTATGTTTTATGGTTAAAACGTTAAAACTGAGGGCATTTCGTAGAATTTGAATGAATTCGCGTAGCGAGCCTGAAAGTATCCGATTTGCAATCTGAGCGTTTCACAAGATTAAAGTTAAAATTAGCTGAGAAAAAGGTGAGTACTAAAATCATTTTCTAAAACGAAAGTGTTTAAATTGTATCATTTTGTAAAGTGCTTTGAAAATATAGATTTATAAAGAATTTCTTACCTCCAATTATTATACTTAAAAGTTCTATTAAAGATTTAAGAAATAGCCATCACATAAAACCCCTAGATGGCACAACTCGCTTCCTGGCCGATGTATTTAAATTGTGTACGATTATGCACATGGGATATTATGATTAACTATATTTCTGCTCGCCTGGGAACGGGGGTTAGATCTGTAATATATTATAGCAGCCGCCGCACATTCGAGGTATGCCGTGTAATGCACCATCAAGACATAAATACGCAGGTTGGTTCAGGTTCCATCACCGGTGCATTCGTTCGTGTTCCATTATGCTATGGCAGATCCTCACTGTTCATCGACCATCTTAGCCGTGGTGTTCCTTGAGAAATCACTACCGATGCCGTGTCTGCGGTTCAGGCATCACGCCTAGGGTATTTCGTAAAATGGGCCACAAAGTGGCTGGTACTTGATTTCCAAAAGATAAAGACTTTCGATATTAATCCACCACTCAAATGGGCTTTCGTTGTTGGTAAATAGTTTTCGTATCAGCCAAGAAAGATAATTAGTTTTCGTAAATATTTTTCGAGAGCGCAAACAGCCAATAAATAGATATAGCTTTCTCGTAAATGGTTTCATAGCAAAACTCAGTTTTCTCATGTCAGCTTACAACCATTTATACCCGCATTTTCATATTGGGAGGTAAACAAATGAAGCAGACAAAGAAGATTTAGAACCTTATAAGATCATCGAGCCCGTTTGGCTCAAGGTCGTTTAAAAATAATTTTTCAAAGTGTGCCGGCCGAAAGACCCTTCCGCATCCTCTGCTCTTGGGACGTGGCCGTGGATTATAAGATAAGGTGCAAATTAAAACTGAAAACTCAAAACTTATTTTATATGCAAACATTCCTCGCAGAACTCATACATGGTTTGAGAAAACAGTCACGAAATTCTTTGTCGATCGGGATTCTATCTTATATTTTGATGAGGACCAGAGGTCCTTATGATCAGAAATGGATTTTGGAAAACATGTATACTGCCAGCGCCAGGTGATTTTTGTATTTCGGCTTGACCACCGTGCAGCCGTTATGCCGCGACCGTTAAATCTAAAGGTGATTTGGATGAAAGCAAAAATTTTATAACCCACGCTTTCCAAATACGCTTAGAGAGCGCTTTACTACTTAATTTCACAGAATCGTCGCAAATGAAAGGAAGCTTCGGGCTTCCGAGGCACCGTGAGCTGTCGGCAGATTTCCTATCACTGCATGGGTCCTGGCAATCCATCGGAGGTGCTTTAGCGGCGATTCTCCACCGCTTCTTCGTATGTCACGATTTTTATAGAATTGTTTTTATAATGATTTTCATCTAGACCTACATTGTTTTGCTAATCCTCGCATGCACCAAATATTGAAAAGTGTCACCGAATCTTTAATCTTGAAATTAATAAAGATTATATGTCCTGACGAGGTCATGAGGTCGATCTAGGACTTCCGCACCGAGGCACCACCTGTGAGAGATATGTCGAAAAGACACCCTTAGATTCTGAAAGATGCTCACGAATCAGCTCCCAAAGAGAAATCCATCGAGGGCCGAGACTCCAAGGGGCGGTACTCGACGATGGATCGTGCAAGTTATATAGATTGTTACAGCACTACCATCGACACCCGGAGTCTTTAGAAGAGCAGGGGGCGGCCAGGATAGAAACTGCTCTCTAAATTAGGGCCAAACTTATGATGGTACCTGGCGACCTGCAGGCAGGTACTATGGTGTGTAGATAGTTAGCGTTTCTAGCTTATTAAGTATGGTGACTTGGGATACGGAGGTCTTCCACCATTATTAATGCAAAGGCATGGGACACGGACTTTTCACCAAGATTTTAGAGACACAAAGCCTCTGTGGTTAGGATACAAAGAAAAGCAAAGTGGGGCAGCTGAATGTTATGAAAAGCAGAGGCTGCACTAAGGGTAGAAAGGAATACTTGGCCTTCAACTGGGGCGCCATATAGTAAGAGAGAGGTGCTCGAGCACTAGCCGCCGTACACCCGCCGCCCTAGCAGTAGAAAGAAAGGAAAGAAGTGGACCAACCGTAGGAGCCCTGACGAGGAGCCAAAGATCCGCTAGATCACCGCAGCTCACGCCGTGGAGGTGGTAGATCATCGATCACTTTTCCATCAGCCCTGCATGTCGAGGAGGCATCTCTGAGAGTGCGTGATGAATATGGACATGGATGTTTCCATCATGCAGAAGGTCACTTATCCCAGACTCCATCTACGCTTAGTGGTCAGAGACTTCCCACTGAGTAGTGCCAGTGAGCATCTACCCTGTGCACTGGGCCGGTCCCACCAGCCGGGGTAGGGGTGGTTCGTGCAGAGGCGGCAAGACAAAGACCGGTAGAGGTCGCTGCAGGGGTGCAGAGGCAGAGGCAAGACTCGATTAGCCGATTCGCAGTGGCAATTCGACTCGTGCTCTGGGTATTTACATCACACAATAGAGGTATGCATGCATCACCGTGACGTGATTACTCGTATGATTTCCAGCTTACGATCATGACGTGATATGCAATGGTGGACCAGAGCCACTCATTCATTTCCCGCATTCATTCACCGAGAGGCACCAGGAGCAGTCCCAGCCTATAGATGGTCGTATGGTGGTTTCTCGTAATTCCAATGGGGATACTATGATATCCCAAAGGATAGTTCCGTAGTAGATTGTTAATCCGCACGCGATTTTCCGTACAGATCGATAGTTAGGTATCCATGATTTTGATATAATCTGGGTATGGACTCCGGTTATCTGCATATACCACCTTAGATTGGTTATAAGAAAGAAGTGGGGTGGATCGTTCGACCAGAGGAACCAAAGCGTGATATTTCGGGAATCGTAAGAGAGACGCCCTAGTCTCATTAATGCCATGACCGCTTCGAAAATGCTCTCGGGAAGTTGCCGCTGTGGTTATTTGGCATTTGCAGCGATAGAGACAAGAGGGGGAGTCACCTGGCCAAAGACATCCCTCATAGTCAAAGAGTTCCCGTGATGTCTTCCGCATGATATTTCAGCCATCCCTGATAGAGAAATTGAGTTCGTTATTGAACTAGTTCCCAGTGGACTCGAGCGATATCCATTCCTCCTCCATATAGAACACATGCCAAAGAAGGCTTAAGAATTGAAGGCACACCGAGGACTGCTACAAAGTTAGTCATCCATCCAGTACTCTCACTCCTGTGAGCTCCAGCTCTCTCTCAGAAGAAGAAAGATGGTGCTTACTGCTGTGTATATAGATTCATAGACAAATTGGAATCGCGATAATAAGCAACCAAAGATCCGTCTCGTATAGATGAGCTATTTGACCAATTGCATGGATCTCGTGTATATTCTAAGATCGACCTAAGGTCGCTACCATCTGAGGGTCCGGAGAATGATGTTTCAAGACTCCTTTCAGTGATCTAGATACGTCACTACGAGTTCCTAGTGATGCCATTCTGATTAACTAATGTCCCAACAAGGCTCATGGATTTGATGAACAGTGTGGCCCAATCCGTATTTAGATGTTTTGTGATCGATTCATCGATGAGATTCTACAATTTCGTAGCAAATCAGAGGAACACATGCGTATGAGCATTCCTGACAAAGATTGCAAAGATCTCCCAGAGAGCGCCGCTTATACTCTGTTTAGTAAGCCAAATGGTTGGATAAAGTAGCTTTCTTGGGTCATGTCATTTCGGCAGAAGGTATTAGTGTGGATCCTCATAAGATTGAAGCTATAGTGAACTGGAAGCCACCCACAAATGTTTCTGAAGTTCGCAGTTTCCTTGGATTGACAGGTTATTACAGGAAATTTGTTGAGGGATTTTCGAAGATAGCAACACCGTTGACCAATCTATTGAAAAAAGATCAGAAATTCGAGTGGTCGATACCCGCCAAAGATAGTTTTTGAGGAGCCGAGACGCAGATCGCATCGTACAAATGCAAGATTAGCACTACCGCCAGAAAGGACTAAGCATGCGGTAATACAGGATGCCTCCAAACAAGTGGTTAGTGGTGTGTTTTGATGCAGATGGAGTGATACTTATGCTTCCCGCCGCTAAAGAAGCACGAAAGGGGTAACTACTCCGACCTATGATTAGAACTAGTTGTTAGCTGGTTTTTAAGCTCAAAAAATCGAGACATTATCTATACTGCAAGTTCTCACGATATTCACCGATCATAAGAGCCTCGCAAAGATATCTTCACTCGAAAAGAGCCACAACTTAAGGCAACACGGTGGTTGGAGCTTTACTAAGGATTATGATCGCACCCATAGAAAGTACCATCCAGTGGAAGGCCAATGTAGTGGTCGATGCCTTAAGCCTGAACCCGAGGGTTCCTGGCGTTTATCCGTTGCACAAGATATCTCCCATTGCTGATAGAGTTGAGATCTGGGAGTTCAAATAAGTAGGTAGTTGATACAGGACAATCAAGTGGTATCATTTTATGTCTGCCCTCTTCTCACATGGATCAGACCAAGGAAGGTCAAGTGTGTTTCGTAGATGTTTGGGGAAGTCGAGGGCAAGAGATCGAGGGTGGTAGGAAACCGAGTTCCAGATCGTAGACGATGGCGCATAGTGAGAGGGAGTCGAATGTGTGTACCTGAAATAGGTGAACTAAAAGGGAAATCATGGAAGAGGCTCACTTTCAAAGATATGCCATGCACCCCGGTAGCACTTAAGTGATGATCATACCGAGGGAGCATTACTGTGGAAGGGCATGAAAAAGGAAATCACAGATTCATCCGCATGCCCAACCCGTCGCCAGTAAAGGCGTGAGCACCGTAGGCTTCTCCCCAGAAAGATACACTCTTCCGATTCCCTCGTGGACAAGTGGGATAAGATTACTATGGATTTTGTTATCTGCCGAGAACTCCTATGACAACACGATGCTATACGGGCAGATGCGGATGCATTCAACCAAATCACGCATTTTCTCCTAGTTAGCAATGATAACCCATTGGATAAGTTGGCCCAATTATATGTGGAGGAGATAGTTAGATTACACGGGTGGTCCCTATATCGATACTCTCGTGACCGATACCCTGTGATTCACATCCGTGATTTTTGGTCCAGTTTATTGTGGATGCCATGGGGACTCGCTGCACTTTTAGCACGTTTTTCCATCCTCGATCGATGGTCAATGAGAGAACTATTCAGACGTTAGAGGATACGCCGCCAGAGACGCAACATGTAGCTTGCGGAAAGCCGGGATACGATTTATCTCCGCGATGGAGTTTCCTCGGGCTTTACAACAACAGCTATCAATCCAAAGATGCATGGCTCCATTTGAAGCATCAGATGGCCTTAAGTGTCGTGACTCCCGTATAGTCGGGATGAAGTAGGAGAGAGGAGACCGATAGGCCCTGCAGTTAGTACAGACACCTAGATAAGATCCAGACGTCTCGAGACACTAACATACCGCAGACATGCGTAAAAGTTATGCGACAAACGCCGTAGGGATCTACAGCTTTGCTGTGGCGATGGTGGTTTTCCTCGCAGTTTCCCTGGCAAACCTCATTTGAACACGGTTTAGCCCGCATCCATAAATGCCATATGAGTCATTACGAGTGGGACCAAAGAGGGGGCATACATGATGACCTTCTTCCTCCGTGAGTCGCTCATGTTCATAACGCTTTCATGTATCCATGTCTGCAAGTACATTCCATCCCTCCCATGTACTCGTATTAGCCGCAGAACTAACATACCGACTCAAGGAGCAAATTACTCGCATAGTAGATCGCAGAGAAGTAAAGTATTTTACTGGGAATAAGGTCATTCCGTTAGTCAAAGTTTTGGCTGTGTGGAAACTCGCCGACAAGGATGCCATACGTGTCAGAGAGGCTCCGCATGCGTAGTCATCCTCAATTGTGTTCGCATTAAGGTATCCTCTATATATATTTGTTCATTTCGAGGACTAAATGTTCTTATGAGGGAGGATTTGTAACACCCTGCCCCAAGAGGGTGTAATGTGATGTGTAACCTCCGTGATATGCACCAAGCGGCTTCCTTAATTAATTTAGTGCCATAATAGAATTTTTGAAAGTTGTTTTATGGTGAAATTTAAAGTTTCTTAAAGAATTGTGGCACTTTTGCAATTAAGGAAAGTGGAGGGTGAAAGTATAATTAATGGAAGTTTAAATAGTAAAATAATAATAATAAATTGTCAAAATAGTTTAGGGAAGTCTCTAAAATTCCTCTGATCCCTGGATGACAAACCATTGCGCCCGTTAAGTTCTGCCCGCAAAAATCTGGGGTAACCCGAAAGTTTCTCGCAAATCTCAGACAATGAATATTTTACGAATTTCTAAAGCTACAGTTTCGAGGAACCTCGAAACTGGATTTCGTGAAAAATCTCGAAAAAATGGCAAATAATTAAAGAATATTCAATTAGGATAAAAATTTTCGACAAAATGGATCCACCAAGAATAGAAATTGTTTAATTAAATAATAATAATAATTAAAGAAAAACAATAATAATTAAAAACGAAAAGAAAAAGAGAATAAAAATCAACCCGAGATGGATCACGCCTGGGGAGAGAGCGTCTGTGTGAGAGATTTTTACTTTTTTTTTCTCTCAGTTTATTTCTCAAATCTACGAAAATCTGACGTAGACGTTCATCTGAGCGTATGGCAAAATTGATATACGCTGCAGAAATGACAGCATTCAATATCTACCTTTGTCAAACGTTAAAATATAAGAAATTTATTCAGATATTTCCTGAGCCTAAAGGCTGGTAATGGCTTGAATTTTTTTAGCGCCATAAAAGCGTCAGAAACTTCAAATTCCAAAATTTTCTGGCACTGGAAGCCAGAATTTAGGGAATTTTCAACGGTTCTGACAAATGTAATAATTTTTGGACTATTTATGGACAGCTTTGATTGAAATTTTGAGTAGCCTGACAAGCCCGACACTTTAAATGTTTCGGTATTTTTAGGACTATATGGAAAGTCCTCAGCCAAAAGTTGACTAAAATGTATAGTTTTTATGGGGCATTTAATGTGTAGCTGACATTTTGATCAATTTCACATCATATTATCGATGTCCATATCGAATGAGACTAGCACGCAAAGTTTTGTTGTAGAATCGAAGTTCGCCGATATATATAGTCATCATTTTGAAAGTCCCGTATGTTTTGGCGGTTAAAACGTTAAACTGAAAGCACAAAGAATTTGAATGAATTGTAGCTTATTTGAGCATCCGACGCAGAATCTAGAGTGCTTGACAAGATTTGAAAGAAATTAGCTCTATAAAAGGTGAGTACTCAAAATCATTTTCTAAAACGAAAGTGTTTAAATTACCATTTTGTAAAGTGCTTTGAAAATATAGATTTATGGGCATTTTTACTTCCTCCCAATTATTATACTCAAAATATAAAGTTCGATTTCGTGATTTAAGAAACAAGCCAGTCTGGTTTAGCAAAACCCCTAGATGGCAACTCGCCCTGGCCATGTATTCGAATCAGGCATGACATACATGGATATTATATTCAACTGCGCTGCCCGGTCGGCAATCGGGGCATCTAGAATATATTTATATAAAGCAGCCGCCTCTCGCATTGTTCGCGAGGTATATGAAGCAATGGGCTACCGACTTAGCAGTACATGGGGCTATTGAGGTGCTGTCCCGAGGTTCCATCACCGAGCATTTTGTTCCGGTGTCCATTATGCTATATAGATCCCGGGCCAGAGCTCAATGGACCATCTTAGCCGCAGTGTTCCTCGAGTTCACTACCGCGCCAGTTCGAGGTTCCGAGGCATCACGTCAGTGGTATTTCGTAAATGGGCCACAAAGGGTTGGTACTGATTTTAAGATAATTCCTTTCGATATTAACCACCATCGTAAATAGCCGCAGCTGGTAAATAGCTCGTAATAGCTTCAAGAAGATAATTAGTTTTCGTAACATTTTTCAAGAAAGGGCAAAACAGCTTCAACAAATATAAATAGTTTTCTTCTCGTAAATGGTTTTCATGAAGCAAAACTCGGGGCTCATGTCGCTTTACAACTATTTATACGCATTTTCATATCGGGAGGTACAAACAAAGCAGATAAAGAAAGATTTAGAACTTATAAGACTCACTCGAGCCCGCTTCGTCGCGCTTCGCGTAAAATAATTTTCAAAAAGTGTGTGCCAAGCCGAAAGACCTTCCAGATCCTCGTCTCAGACTGCGGCCGTGATTACATATAAGATAAGGTAAATTAAAACTAGCAAACTTAAAATGTGACATTTTGTATATGTAAATATCTTTGTAAACTATGCATGCATGGTTTTGAGGAAAACAGTTGCGATGAAATTAAGGATTGATTTTTATCTTATATTTTGATGAGGACCGAGGTCCTCATGATTGTAGTTGGATTTTGGAAAATATCGGGAGTTATATTTTGCTTTATACAGTGATTTTGTATTTCGTAAGCCACCTTCATCGTGCACTGCTATGCCGCCTAATTTTCGTAAACTCCAAAGGCGTGATTTGGATGTAAAGTGAAAATTTTATAACCCACGCTTTCCAAATACAGCTTAGAGAGCAATTTTTAATTTCGCTTGAAGCTTCATGCGTAACTTGTCACCGAGCGAGCTTGGTCGGGAGGTTACCTGTGGAGTCACGGCAGATTTCCTATCACTGGGGAAGGCTAAAATCATTCACTTGTAACCCATTTTGTGTATGGTTGGTTTGGAAACTCCTAAACTCATTTCAGCCAAAGGGTTGGAGCTGAGAAGAGCCCAAGTCTCTATATATGGAGCTTTGGGAAAGGTCCGTTGCAATTGAACCAAGAAATTTCCTTATTTTTATCGCACGACAAATTTCTGACCTGTGAACTTACTGTGACACAAAGTGAATTTGGCGCGAGTCCTCCGTAAATTGTAGCTACATCAATGAACGATAAAAGTTAGATTTTGAATCTCCACCCGACCAGCCCAATTTATGGCCCTTTTCCTCGATAAGGCAAATGCCACTATAGCTCGACCAAGCAGCATTCCCCACGTTGACTGCCGGCCTAATGCACCTCGCCCAATGCACCTGGCCAGACAGTCATCCTCGACTGTGTCGTCACCAAATTCCAATTCAGTTAAGGTTCGGGTCAGGGTTTCAATTACGCAGACTCCCTAACTCGAAAAAGTGACCTCTAACTCGAAAAGTCATAACTTCTTTGTCCGAACTCGCTTTCTCGGTGTTCAGTAAGACCCGAGAAAATTCCACTTTCGAAAAATGGTAAACGGTATCATCAAAACCCAAAATTTTCTAGATCTCGGATGACAAACGACTTCATCGCTGGAATCGTCTAACGAAATTAGTTACCACACTAATTTCACAAATCGATAAGAGGGAATTTCACATTTTTCGAGGCACCGTGCCGAACGTTTCGAAAGACATGTGACGTGATTAAGAGTCACTTCACAGCATGTACCCATGTGACACATGTTGCATGAGTAGAGAGAGGATGAGATGGATGGCCGAGATTGTGCCAAGTGTCAAAAATCAAGAAAAGGGACACATAGGGAATTAATGAAATGTTAATTGAATAAGACAAAATAGAAAATAGTTGTCTTCTCCATTAAAACACAAAAATTGGAGAACAAATGGTAGTGGTCGGAACGGACATGCAAGAGTTGTAGTTTGAGAATCCAGAGAGAGAAAAGAAAGCGACTTCTCTCCCAGATTCAACGCTCGACCGCTCGCTCGTCAGCCAAGAAGTGTCGACCACGGGCGAGGGCTACGCTGCGGACACCGACGGTGGAGTTCCGATAACTCCAATAGGTAGGATCTTCTCCCTACTTCAGGATATCTTTGGCTGTTGTTTCGTTTGCGAATAGAGATATTCCGAGGCTTGATTTAGCTGTAAATTCAGTCTCAAGACCTTTGAACCGAGTGGAGAAAATCCCAAATTTGGTGGCCATGAATAGTGCCAACCGAGGTTTCATTGTTCACATGAATAGTGACATGCTTTTTGGTGTGATTTTTATGATGTTGAGTGATTCAAAATGAATTGCTTGTGTTTGTTAATTAGCCCATGTGAGCTTAATTCTTATGTTATTGATTGTGAATTCAAGCATAACATGCTTTATGTGGATTAATTATGTTATACATACATGTTTTATATATTAGCATGAGTTTGTCGATTGGCATCATGCATTCCATGGCGGCACCGGGCACCCTTAGAATACAGGCGAGTGCAATGACATGAAATTGGAAAGAAAACGAAAATGTTTGTGAAAGGAATTTCGAGGAAGATTTTTTTGAAGAATTGCCTTGAGAGTCGCCCAACGCATCACTTTCTGATAAGGACCATGACTGCTTTGAGCGTTATCCAGCAAATTCACGGAGGGTAGTTCAACATTTTACCGAACTGTAGCAAGTTTTCAAAGAACAAAAGTTTTGTTTTGAAAAACTGATATTTTACTCGCATTCATTAGTCATACGTGAGGGAGTTAAAGTGAGACCTGATACGGATCGGGTCACGCAGTATCTCGAGTAAGGCTCATGTAATTGCTTGGATGTGATTGTTTGTCATGGCATGTGCACTTAGGTGGGGAGTAACCCATGTAGGAAATTTTCACTACTGGCCTTTGCTCACCCTATCAAGGGATCACTATTTCAGGTACAGCTGATGTATTTTGTGAGTATTAATGCAAATCTAAGTGGCTATTATTTTACTTCGCACGTGACCCCGTGGTTATTGTAAATTGTTGGGATAGGTTTTGTACCTTGGGTAGAGCTCCCCGTACAAAGGAGACTCTGCTCGATTTTCATGAGTGGTGTCTGGTAACCCGACATCCACGAGTATTCTGCGGGTTTATGGGTTGTTAACGAACCCCCGGGTTTTAGGTCGTCATAGTTCTTGGACTCTATGGAAAGCCCATTGAGTCAAGAATCCATTCATATGCCCTGTGAGGATAATAAAGCGAGCTGAACATGTCACCACCAACTAGCCACAGTCACTGCAAGGTTTGATCTCATGTGTGACCCCCTCCAACTTCTAAGCGCTCAGTAATCCCTCTTTGTCCGAACTTCGTTTCGGTGTTCTTAGACTCTATGGAAAGCCCATTGAGTCAAGAATCCATCCATATATAGCATGATAAAAGTGGAGCTCACATCAGGTCCAGAAAGCATGAAAAATAGTAAGCATATGTGGTAATCATACTTATTCATGCATAATATGAGATATGAACTAAACATAAAATACAATAATTCGATCGGTTCGCTTAGAACCTAGTAGAGGATAGATGGGCATGCCTATGTGGAAGATAAGGCTTGCCGCAAAGATGCTTTACGCATATCGAGGCCCCGTTGTCATGATATAGATCCAATTGATCATTACATTGCATAGGTCACTGCCTTGTAGCTGCTGGTGATACCTTTGGTATGATGCATGCATAGAGATCACTGCCTCAGATAGTGATAGTACTGGGTACATACACTATTTCGTATCCGCTTATAAGGTATTTGCATAAGAAACATAAAAGAAAAATGACAAGCATATGCAAATAAATAAAGAATATACATATGATAGAGAAGCATAGCACTTCTATGCGATGATAGTATACAGTTACAAGAACAAGAAGTAAAGTACAAGATGACATGAAAAGTATATGAAATATGATAAGAAATGAAACATGTTGTGAAAAAGTATAAGTATATGTAAATGTTATATGTGTCATAAGTATATGCATTTGTATAGAAGTGTGTGAGACCTCGTTGTTCTCATCCATAGACACCTCACTAAGCGTGAAAGTTTAGCACGGTGTTTTCTATCCAAGGAGGCAAGGCGTAAGAGGAAACCAGAGGATGTGACAATCCACATCAAGAAATAAAGGCCACGATCACTAGGGTGCCCACCGGAAGACTTTTTTGGTCAATTTTTATATGTAATTTTGTTTATTTTGTAAACACAACATTGTAAATGTTGAATACTTATATGGAGCTTGTATATATTTTGTAATCCGATGCTACAGATTATAATACAAATTAAATGTTTAACATTATATGAATGAACAAACTTAGAGGCTATAAGTTTAAATACATATATATATATATATATGACTCCTTCGCTCGACACCGGTGCCGTCAGGTGGCCAGATTGAAGCTGGTATCAGAGTTATCCGATTGGGGCCACTCGCCTAATCAGTCGAACAAAGCAGCGGGTGTCACAGAATAAAGGAATATTTAATCAAAGTCACTATATTAAGTTTTGAAGTTTGAGATTATGTACAATTGTAACTTATAGTATTAATAAAAGTTAAATGAAACAATGTATATAATATTATAATAAAATTCTTAAGATTAAATTAAAATTATTTATATAAATATTTATTGAAATTAAATCATATTTAAATAATAAGTATATATATATATATATATATATATATATATATATATATTACTAAATATTATAATATAATAATAACTTCATTTACAATATCATTTAATTCAGAAATAACAACATCATCACCAACAAAAAAATATTGTTAGGAAATATAGATAAGAGATTATAACTTTTAGGGAGGAAGACCATTTCGCTAAAACTATTTACCATGCATGTTTTTGTGGCTAAGTGGTTAACTTTCATCACAACATTTTCCTCAAAAAGCATCCGAATTCTTTCCGCTTAGAAATTTTACTGACGAAATTTGCAATTTCATTGGGAAAAGTTATCAAGAAACTAATGTTAGTGACAATATTTAGAATTACGTCACGAAAAATTACTTTTAATGATGAATTTTTAATTCGTCCCAGTTTTTGGCTGGAAAGGCATAAGCTTATAGTGTCCTTACTACCATTATGTAGTTTCATGATTTACATTTACCTAAGTTTATTTATCTTAGTCGTGTTGATTTTAGCTATCACATGGCTAGTTTTGGTGTCCATGATCAAACACAAGTTATTTTCGAATAGCACAGACGTTCCACTTTGCATCAACTGGCCCACACTCAATAGATTCTATGAAAAACTAGGAACAAAAAATACATTAGAAATAAGTTTTGTGCTTTCCTTACCATTGTTGATTGCCACAATACCTTTACCTTTCACCTGCATTTGTTTATCATCACCAAGCCTCACTTTCATTCTATATGTGTCATCAATGTCTTTGAACAATGAGTGTATACTTGTCATATGATTTGAACACCCACTATCCAAGAACCAGAGGCTTACCATCTCTTGTGTAGTTTCATCCTTTTCCATAAACAATTTGATCTCCTCTTCATATCCCTCATCTACCTCTTCAGCATAATTTACCTGATTTGTTTTTTTCCAGCAATTCGCCTTAACACGACCATATCTCTTACAATAATGGCACTGAATGGGTTGTCGTCTCCATTCTTCTCCAGAACGTCCTCGTCCACATCCTCTCATACCTTGTCCACGAAAGCTTCCACTGCCTCGGCCTCTTACACTCACTTGTTCTGATTCTTCATTTCGATCACCACTTTGCTGTGAGTTTGGAATTTCCCCCTTCACCTGGAGCACCTTTTATTCTGTTTGTTCCATTGTTCTATTCAACTTGGCTTCATGAGCTTGTAAGGAACCCATTAACTCATCAAAAGAAAACACAGTTAAATCCTTAGACTCTTCTATTGCAACAACTATATGATCAAAATTTGGTGTTAAACTTCTCAATACTTTTGCAACTACAGTTTGGTCAAAATAGTTCTCACCATATATTCTCATTTGACTTACAATGGAGGACACCTGCGAGAGAGTAATCTTGACAGACTTCGCATGTTTCATTAATGCAATCTCAAAGTCACGTCGAAGAATCTGAACTCACTGCAACTACTCTTGAGTCTCCCTGAAATTTTCTTGAGAATCTGCCGTTCTTTGGAGGTGTTTGATGCAGCTATCCTGAAGAAAATGCTCTTGTGTACTGCCTGCTGAACGAAGAAGAGAGCTTTTGAATCCTTTTTCTTGTTTTCTCTTAATCGAGCTTCATCATTTGGATCATCGGAGTAGCCATGCTCGACCAGATCCCACAACTCTTATGATTTAAACAGTGTCTTCATCTTGATGCTCTAGAATTCATATTTTTCTCCGCTGAAAATTGGAATCACTGGTTGAGATGCTGAGATTGTAGGGGAAGAGAAAAGAGAAACATAATGCAAGAGGGTGGCTTTGAATTCTACCATTATTCAAAAGATGTGGCCTAATATATAGGCATTACAAACCATAACAGAAATGGAAACGTGTAAACATGTAAACGTGGAAAACCAAAAGTGCAAGGACTCAAGAGAGAAAATAGGAGTGGACTCAACAAATTGAACAAACTGATAATGGACTCAACAAACAGATAAAATTAATAAAAAAATAATAATAATAACTGCAGCAGATATATCGTGAATTCTGGATCATTTTCCAACAGAAACTCCCCTTGTCCAAGTATACTTCGTACCTGTGTAGCCCAAGTCAATTAGTCCATGCTCAAAAATCCAACTTCTGAAACCCGAGCATCTTCTCGGGTCTAGATTTCCTGAACTGGTTGTTTCTTCTACATTGAGGACTGAGTTAAAGTCACCTACTATCATCCACGGTTCATCAAGTTTTAAGACATTCTGATTCAGGTCCTTCCACAAATAATTCCTGAGAGTATGGTTAGGGCTACCATATACCACAGTAAGAAGCCAAGGATGGCCATTATGGGATGAAATTATTGCATGAATAAATTGTGGGTGAGTATTGAGGATGCGAAGGTTAATACTATCTTTCCAGAACAACCAAATACCTCCACTATATAGCAGAGCTTCAATGCGAACCCAGTGATCAAAGCCAATTTGTTTACATGCATTATTGGAATGTTCTCTGCTACATTTAGTTTCCAGCAATCCCGAGGATTACGGGTTTATTGTGAAAAATTAAATCTCGAAGAGTTTGGAGGAAGCTTTTTGTGAAAAATTGTAATGGAGCAGCTTCCAATTCCAAATGAAAATCTTCATAAAGTAGTGGTTGGTGTTTTGCATGCATGCAAGTGGACGTCCATTGAAAAAAGTTCCTAAAATGCAACCAAAAGGCTTAATTCAAATTGTATGCCCTCTGGATGAGGGACAGTGGGTGTAGTCTCCAAGGCATTAGCCTCCTCCACTACCTGCATGGGGTGAGGTTGAAAGTTGATTGCATTCCTCATCACCTCCCCATCATGTAGCTCTTCCATAAGGGAAACGACCTCATCTTCCTCAGTCTCTAATGGGGGATCTTGGTGATGTTCATTTGTCGGTAGGGTGTGGGAGTGGCAGACCCATTCTTTCCGGACGAACTCTAACTTTGAAGAGCCGATTACCACCCAGTGCTCGTCTTCAGCGACAGCTTGGTTCACCATTCCTTTCATATTTTCCTTCTTCGTTATTAGCTCATCCCTCTTAGCAGCACTTACCATCTCCAAACTAACAGCTGTTTGTGTCTGAATATGGGAAGAGTGGTGGACTTGAACGTTAGCCCTCTTCCCTTTCCCTCCTACAGCTGCAGCGTTTTTACCATACCACCTTTGACTTCCCTTTTCTATATCTCCTATCTCTTCCTCCTCGTGATTCCCTCCCATATCCTCTTCCTCTTCCATATGAAGAATGGAATATTTAGACCTACTATTTCTTTTTCCTTTGACGTCTGTCCATTTGAATAAAGACTTGAGTCTTTATATTAAAAAAACTGTAAATTACAAGTACAAGAGGACGCCTTATATAGGCTAGGCTATACAACCCTAGGAAAATACAAATTATAATCCTAGGAAATTACAAAATAAATATGACAATATAATAATCTAATATCCCCCCTCAAACTTCATATTGCCAAGAGAAACCATTCGAGCCAAGTTCAAAGTTTCGAAGTGGTTTGGCAAAATATCGCCTAACTCGATCCCGAGAGGAAATCGAACAAGCAGAGTGTACCTGAAGCAGATGATGACGAATGAAGTGACAATCAATCTCAATATGTTTAGTACGTTCATGGAAGACATCATTATGAGCAATTTGAATAGCACTTTGATTATCACAATGAAGTTTAGTTGCGCGGGAATGGGCCAACACCAAGATCCCCGTAGTAACCAACAATCACGTTTCACTGTAGTAGCCGCTTGCTCCATATTATGCTTCAGTGCTGGAATGAGCAACGACTGTTTGTTTCTTGCTTCTCCAAGAGATAAGAGAATCACCTCAGAAGAAAACAATATCTTGTAGTAGATCGACGATCAATGGGATTACCTGCCTAATCTGCATCTGAATATGCCTAAAGAGTTAATGAAGAATGGGAAGAAAAATAAAGACCATCAAATACAGGTTTCTTCAGATATCAAGAATCCCGAGAACACAAGATAATGAGGAGGTCTAGGGGGGCACCCATAAACTTACTCACTAAGCATGAACCGCATAGGCCATTCTGGTGAGTAACTGCGAGATAGATTAGACTCTCCCAACAGTCGTCTGTAGAGAGTAGCACGATAGTGATTCACCATCATGAGAATTGATGCGACGCTTATACTAATAGGTGTCGACGATTCAATAAAGTGATACCGGATCGAGAACGATCATATACTTGGCTTGAGAAGATAATAACTATATGCGTAAGAAGAAACTTCTAAACCAAGAAAAGTAATTAAGAGGGTCGAGATCTTTCATTTCCAAACACGACCAATAAAGGGCTTTTTTAGATCCTGAACACTCGCATATCATCACCGTAATAACTATGATCACTACATGTCAAGAGAAGAATAGTAATACCATGACCAGACAACTTTAAAAGAGTCATCAAAAGAACTCCGCCCGAAACAATGCCGAGAGATAAGAGAACCTAACTTTTGCAAACTACAAACAAGGAGCTTGTTTAAGCCTGCAGCAAAGGCTCATTGTATCAAACACTTGTGAGGGAACCCCTGGTGAGAGTAACCGATGGAAGCTTCATAGACTTCCTCCGAGAGTTCACCATTAAGAAAATCATTTTGACATCCATCCAAAGAGTGGTCACTCGCAGCCGTAGAAATCACTGGCCAAGAGTTCCCAGAGAAGAAAGTCGAACCACAGGAGTAAAAAGTCACCGCATAATCAATCCCATACTCCAGAGTAAAACCCCTGGCAACAAGGCGAGCCTTGTAGCGATCAACAGTGCCATATGATCGGGTCTTAATCTTATAAACCCATTTACAACCGGAGCAGCGCATTTTTCTTGTAGGGAGATCAACCAGATCCCATGTTTCGTTTATGCAGCATCACACTTCTCGCTGCTACGGTATTAATGGTCTACAAAACTGAGGTCTGGAAGAGAGATGTAGATAGTGCGCCAGTAAAAATCACGGTGAGGTGTGAGAAGGGAAGAGTGCAATCACAACTGACGGCATGAGCCCAACAAGATCCACGCTGGCAAGACAAGAGCACATCGATGATCGATGCGGAAGCTTATCGATGCATGAGAAGGAACATCGCATTAGACGGGGAGACTGCATTAAAGAGGGAGACTCGTGAAAAAGGTCAGGGAGAGGATCGATAGAGGGAATAAGGGAAACAGGAACATGAGGTAGTTGGTAAAACATTTTGTGTTCCCAAAAGACCACATGCTGAGAAACATGAAGACATTTTCTAATGGGATCATAACACCTATAACCTTTTTAACCAATTCCATACCCAAGAAAGCAACATAAACGAGAACGGGACTGAAGTTTGTTTCTTTCATGATCATGGCGAAGACGTTGCTTGCTACATGCCATCCAAAGACTCTAAGTAAGTCATAGAGGATAAACCAAACAATGATTATATGAGTTTGATTCTAATAATGGGAGAAGGACACCCGACGATGGTATAAAATGGTAGTAAGAGCAAATTTTCCCAAAACCGGAGAAGAAGTAGAAGCTGGCAATAAGAAGAAGACGAACAACATCAAGAATACGATGAAGCTCAAGGCCACCCGCCATTTTGCCAAGAAGTGCCCGGACAAGAGGAATGTGAACAATACTAAATTGATGTAGAATACAAATTCATGGCTTTATATTCTCGGCATTATCGATCTCAAAACTTTGATAGGTTTTAGAAAACTCGTGTTTCAATCATTTTGCAAAGTCACGATATATTTGATAAAGTTCAAAATGATTGAAGAGACGACCAAGTATATCAGATAACCAAGTATATCGTAGAAAAATCATAAAAAATAACAAAGTAATGACCCACCTAGAGTAGAAATGGGAGGGGCCCCATACATCATAATGAATAAGATCAAAAAGAAAGAGCATAGAGAAACATCATATTAAATGGTAGCGCTTGTTTGCCAAATTGACAAGGCATACAATCAAAACTCTTATTTGAAAATCACAAACCTAACAAACCCCTAGAAACTAGTTGTTTAACTCTAGAGATAGATGCATGACCAAGGCGAGAATGCTATAAAGCAAGAGAAGAAGTACTATGTTTTGAGATGGCAGAAGCAGAGAGATGAGAGGACGGTAAATGAAGAAAGATGAGCTCAAACAACCTTCCGACCTTACAGGCGGCCCCAACGATCTGTCCCGTCTTAGAATCCTGCACAACCACACCAGTAAAGAAAAATGTTAAAGAAAAACCAAGTTCAGTGAGTTGCCCAACAGAAAGAAGATTATGAGTGAGTTTAAGAATATGGTAAATACTGAAATGCATAAGAATGTGTAGAGACACAAGATGAGAGACATGCATAGGGAGAATCCATTTGCGCAGTATATGGTAGGGAGATAAGTAGAGGCGCGTGGAAGGTACAACATCGAAGAAGAAGTCATATGATCGGCAAATGCAGAATCAAGAAGCCAATGTGAGGGAGATGTACTGACATCGTAGAAAAGACTGTTGGCTGGATGTAATCGGAAGATAGAAGATGAACCTGATTAACTATATCTCAGAGGATCCGCTTATAGAGATAGATGAGCACACGGTGGCTCTTGGAATGGGAGTCCATAGCCGATAATTCGCATCGGGTCAAGCAACAGCAGTTCCAAGAATACGCTGACGAGTGTAATAGGTTTCAACATAATGACCTTTGTTCTTACAGAAACTGCAGATAAGAAGAGACTTCTTATTGTTATGTCGTTTGACATTATTCCCTTTGCCTTTGGAAACAGAGGTAGGTGAACTGACAAAGGGAAAAACATGAGTGGGCCAGTCAGGAACAAAGGTCGGAGTAGTAAGAACATATCTCAATGAAGGTCATCCTGTCACCTGTCCCATCACTAGCTCAGAGGATCATATAAAGGATCTTGGCTTGAGAATATGACTTCTGGCTAATTCAAACTCATCACGAAGCCCCATTAAAAATTAAAACAACCGTCCTTGTTCACGGTGAACATAAACCAATTTGGTGTCAGGAAAATTTGATAGAACTGGTTCAGATGCAATTAATTGATCCCAAATAGATTTCAAATTACCGTGATACGTGATCCGCTCACCACCGTTTGACAAATCCGGAGTAAAGTTTATGCGGTGAGCTTGAAGTTAGCAATTTGGCCCAAGATAATCGAGTAAATAAGTAAGTCCCAAACTTTGGTAATATCAATGTTGTTTTCAAATCTCATCAACAATAGATGAAATAGATGTACATTTAAACTATGATGATGATGATTAGAACTTCCTAATCCTCAATCGAATGGCATAGGCGTAATCGCTTTCTTTGTCCACTTGTTCTAGAATAGGACGGTCACTAGAGACATAAAGCCATAACTTGCGGCCTTTGAGATAACTATGCATGGCTTGAGACCTCTAGGCAAAATTATCTCCATTAAAAATAACATTAATCGGTCGAGAAATTTCATCACCTGGCATATCGAAATTTCGAATCGAAAAATAGACAGCAAAAAAGAAACCAGGACGCGAAAATAAATCAATGCACCGTCACCCTTCGGTCAATCTGGCCAATTGCTGACGGGCAAAGCCAGCAGGATAACATGGCAAAGCCACCCGCGCAAGTCACGGCAACGGAACGAGCACGCAACCGGCGCGGGAGGGAAACGTGGCAAACTGGGTGGTGTTCGCTGAAAAAGAAGCTATACGGCACTGTAATGCCTAGACCGTAAGAGCAATCTAAAAAAATCGTAGAGCCTCGTCATATCATGAAGAAATACTTGAGTCTTTATATTAAAATATCAGAATTACAAGATGAGGCTTTATATAGATTAGCTATACAACCCTAGAAGAATACAATTACAATCCTAAGGAAAATAAAAAATTATAATCCTAAGAAATTACGAAATAAATATAATAATATGATAATCTAACACCATTGAATATATTCATTGACTCGCTTTCTCTTCTCCTTGCCTCATCAAGTATCCTCGTTAATCTCGTGATCAAGCCAAGTTTCTACGCGCTCGCTGTTTTGCCAACAACATCCATGGACCGGTGCCATGATTTCATGATTGATAGCTCCATTTCCTCCTCCCATTCACCTCTTTCTTCCCCATTTGCTCCCCCGGTCCTACACCTCCCTACCTGCCTCCCAGGCTACTCTTTCTACCTAAACTTTGTGTGGGCACAAGTCTTTCCGATGTGACCATATAAACGATAGCTTAAAACAGACTAAGTGTATCCTTCATACTCCAATCTTCTAATCTGCCTTTCTCAAATTTTAAATTTCAATGCCGTAGTTTGAGGAGATCGACTCAACATATCCTCGTATTGTCCTCTCTAGAGATCGTGCTCAGGCATCATCAACTTTAATTGGTTTCCCGATTTTTGAACCCACCCCCGTCATGTTAGCAATATAAATTATGTTGTTTGGGATTAGTATGTGTACATAAATTATCATTATTAGTATTATTATTTTTGCTATTAATACTTATTATTATTGCTTTTCTTAAAAATAAAATAATAATAATAATAACTAAATTATTTACTGAGAAATATTATTTGAAAAAAAAAATGTATAGTAATATTTATTTATATAATAGAAAATATGGTGAGGAAATAAAAGTATTGGGTTTGATAGTTATTTGTGTAAATAAAAAAATATATAAACCAAATAGGAACTTACGTGTAATGATATAAGGCAAAAAGAAAATAATTGAAAAGATGGAAAAGGAGTTGAAGGGGGGCGGGCAGTGTAGTGGAGGTGCCGAGAAAGGGAAAATCCCCATAAAGCCAGGGGGTTATGATTTTGTGACAAAACAACTTCCGCACAACTCCAAAACTTATGATTTTGTGACCAAACAACTTTGGATCAACCCCAAACTTTGAAGGGTTCTCCTATTTGATGTGAGGAACGATCCTGTGGTGACAGATTTCCTTTTCAATAGTTAGATTTTTTAGATGTAAGGTAGGGTGATTTAATTCTAAAAGTTTTATTTTGTAATTTTTGGAAAAATGATTAGTTAATATGCTTCATTAAATTGATGTTTGCCTTGTAATGGATATTTGATATTGTATTGAATTTGTGGGATTTTTATTTGTTAGTATTGATGTCTTGTTTTTGGGTTTTTTTATATTTGTATAGTTTAAGAGAACTTTCTTTGCTTTGTGAGATTGTTGGATTATTAGAAACATTTGAATGTTTAGGAATTTATTGTCTTTTACTGTTGGAAAATTATTTAGTTACTTTGTATGTGGATGAGAATTGTTTTGGGCTTGGTAATGTATATTAATATGAAAATAATTACTTTTTGGCAGTGAGGTAATTACCGGGATCCTTTGTGTTAGAAAAATTATTTGGGTGGTTTTGAATATTGAAGTTAATTATTAGAAGCCTTGATAGTATGTATTATTATGAATCTAATGTCCTTAAGTGTATCTTGGGGTGATGAAAGTGACTTGAAGGTTGAGAATTGTTTGGTTGAACAAACGATTATATCAATTAATTGGGACTTTGTAGTATGTTGAAATATAACTTTTGAGATTTTTGGTATGGCATGTGCATCATGCTTTTGAAATAATGATGAAAAAGAAAGTCCATGAGAGGCGAATTAAGCATGTAATAAAGATCCCTGGGTGTGAAGATACAAAACCTTACCTTGGGAAGATTCGAACGGAGTATATTAGGTATGGTGACAGACCCGACCCGGAGTACCCTAGATTTCCGGTGAACTCGCTTAGTGAAGTCCCACTGTACAATCCCTAGGGACTATCCAATGGAACCTCACTTTAAGAAGGAAAATAAACACATGCATTAATATAATACTCTCAAATATATAAAAAGGATCCACAATGTACCAAATCCACAACCGACCTATCTTATCAGAAATGCAACCACAAACACACATAATAAAGACTCATATGAGTTCAATACTAAGATCAGAGCATTCTAAGAGTGTTTGCGAATTTAGGGGTATAGATGAAAATACATAAGTCCAATAAAAGGAAGACAGATAAATAAAATAGAATACTGCAACTGCCGCAGAACGAGTGACGTAGAAGCTGGCGCGAGGTAGACCCATACTGACGGTCGACTCAGAGAACGTGATTTAAACAATAAAACGTGAGATAATAAATCTCAGTGAGTGACATGATTTATAAGGAAAATGCTTTTATTTTAAAATTCTTCATCTCAAGACCTTACATTCCACTCTTTTGTAAGGTTCCCGCTTAGGAATCATTTCACAAACCTAAACTATACTCAAGTCAATATGAAATTATGCTCAAAAACTTAACCGACATCATTATCAAGGACCTTATAATTTGTATATTTATTCACAACATAACAATTGAGCATAAAATATATATAACCATCATGTCATAAAAATAATCAGAAAAGGTAATCATAAATATTGAAATGGTTATACCTTACCGAGAGCAACAATGTCTGGTACCATATACCCTTAGTAAAGCGAGTCGGTAAACCCGACCTCCACGACACCATAGCAGCAATAAACCGATAAACGAGCATCGCGTGGCAGCTAATAAGCCTTGGGTAAACCTGCGACATCACGTGGCAACTGGCAACTAATACAGAAGCCGGGTGAACCGATACCACGTGGCAACTAATAAACCTTCGAATTAAACCCGGAGCATCACGTGGCAACTAATAAACCTTGGTGGCGACATCGTGGCAACTAATAAACCTTGAGGTAAAGAGCATCACGTGGCAACTAATAAACGCGATAAGCACGACATCACGTGGCAGCTAATAAACCTTTCCAGCAATACCGCATTATAATCATTTGCAACCTTTCGACAATACGCATTATAATCATTTCACAAGGTCTCAAAAAATCTATTTCTTAATCAATAACTTTTCAAAATGGTTTAAAACCTCAATCCATGTACCAAAATGTTTAAATACCACAAATTTATCCATGAACTCATAAAAATTTTCAAACATTTAAAATGTTGACAAAGTCTACATGAAATGATAACTTGTTTATATAAAAACAGATAATTATATTTACGCATAATCAACCATTCTATCAAATGATTATATATATATATATCATATATATATATATATAATAATTAACCACTGATTATATATCATGATAGCCTTTAAGCATTTAAAACATATAAACCACTCACCTTAGTTATTTAAACCCTTTTTCCTCCTTTAAAAACTCTCCACCTTTGTCCTTAATCACTTCCTCCTACAAGGCACATTATCCATAAAATCCATTAACATTCATACCTTAATCTTATTCCAATTAAACAAGTAACTATACTATACTTTCCGGCCAACCCTTAATCATTTTAATCACTTCCAATTGATTAAAATCAATTGAACTCAACCTCTTTGTTCTTATGATTTCTTATTCTAACTCATGACAATTACTACCCCATACAATAGCCCACAACATGCCATGAAATGGTCATACCAAAACCCGGATATTCACTATTCATAACACTATTCATTTTCGTGTTTACTATTCATTTACGTATTCAGTATTCATTTACATATTTACTATTCACTATTCACTATTCACTATTTACTTTTCACTTTTCACCTTTCACTTTTCACTTTTAACTTTTCACTTTTCACATGGAAATCCGGCGAAATCCCGTGATTTTGGTACCCACGCGTAGCTCGCATTGCGTGGAAGTAGCACAACTCTTGGTCAGAAAAATTAATTTGTTAGAGCGCCGTGGGCGAAAAAACTAAAAATTTGGATTTTCAGAACTTGCACGAATTCTCACGCAAAATCAGTGTTTTGGTACCTACGCATAGCCCTCGTCGCGTAGAGCACTTTTTGTTCTTGGCCCGACGAATTCCGAAGGGTCGGAACTCCGTAAATCAAAGAGAGAAGATTTAAAAGATAAAAATAAAATAAAACCTCACTCCTTAGTCGACCTTACGTCCATGAAGGTGTCGAATCTTTTGTTTTGTTATTTTTTTATTAAAATTGAGTGGGACCACATGTCCCCTCTTTCCCTTCTCGATCCGTTTCGGTAGAAAGCAATTTATTTTGTCGGTTTTGTTTAAATTTATCATAATTGAATATTTTTTTAAATATTTGCCATTTTCGAGATTTTCTAAAATCCAGTTTCGAGGTTCACTTTAAACGTCGCTAGAAATTCGTAAAATATTCGGCGTCTCGAATTCATGAAACTTTCCTAGGTCACTAGATTTCAGCGAGACCGAATTTAACGGTGCGATCCGTTTGTCATCAGAATCTAGAAATTTTTCGAGCTTTCACGAACCATTTGGCAATTTAATGTCGTATTATCTTTAAAATTTCTATATTTGTACTTTCACACCCTCTGGCTTTCCTTAATTGGAAAAAGTGCCCACGATCAGCAGAAAACTTCACAATTTTATCCTTAATAACAACTTCCAAGAGATAGCTTCAATGGCACTAAAGTCTTTTGGTATACCGTCACGACCCTGCGGTTGCGTGCAGGTACCCTCTCGGGACGGGCGTTCACAATCTTTGAACTTACGGTGCCATAACTTCTTATCCATAAGTCGGATTTTGACGTTCAACTCGTCTGTGAACTCGTATCGACGAGGGCTATGAAATGGTGTCTTAGTCAACCCAAAATTATCCATCCTTGAAAAATTCGACTTGGGCCCACATCTTGGTTTTTTGATCGAGCTTGAACCGAGCCGTCAAAACGTTTTAAAAAAATTTGTATTATTTAGTGCGGGTTACCAGCCTACCCCTTATAGAAAAATTTCGTCCCACCCAGTCGTACACAATGTCATGGAAGAGATGGTCTTGTGTCGCATTTGGTCCTCCGGCTCCGTCGCCTCCTCGACTAGGTGGTTCCTCCCGAAAAGGACTTTCACTAAGGATATTGTCTTGTTCTTGAAGCTCCTTCTCTTCTCTACCGAATTTGCTGCTTGGTTGCTCCTCATAGGATAAGTCATCCCTCAATAAATCTCTGGTGTCTCCAACATATGTGAGGGATCAGATATACTTGCGTAGCGGAATGTGGAAAACATTATGGACTCAGCTCCTCAAGTGAGTCTAATCTATAAGCCATGGACCTATCCTCTCAACAATTTCAAAGGTCCAATGTAGCGAGGACAGCTTCCCTCGCTTCCCTGAGCGCACCACGCCATTCGAGGAGAGAGCTTCCCCAGAATACTCGATCTTGACCCATCAAACTCAAGACCCCTTTCTACGCTTGTCGCATAGCTCTCTAAACACAGCTGTGCTCGAAGCTTGTCATGCTACCTTGAGTGAGCGTCTCAAGCTCTAGCCTCTTAGTCTTAACAAAGGTAGGGGCAAAGCTTCAGTGTAAGCGGTCTTGAAGCTGTGCCCGGGTGTATGGCGTCTCTAGTCCTCTCATACGCCCGCACTTCCCACCCTTTACCCACACAGCGGAACCGGCTATCGACTACATCCTCCGCATACGGACTACTTTGCATACCTTCGTCCAAAATCTTTTATGTGTCATCTAATCAGGATAAAGCCACCATGGGATCCGTGGAGTCATCAAAACCCACTGCTCAAAGTCTACGAGCCTGATCAACAGTAACACCAGTAAACCCACTCCTCTCGAGTGATCATTTAGTAGCTCATGAGATTCTCCTCATAGAGTAAGGTGCATCACAAGCTTTCCCTTGAAGCTTCTTTGGGACTACGTCTACCTATGCGCCATCAGGAAGAAGAACTATTTCAGAATAAATGACCGCAGAATCAATTTCAAGGATAAGGTTAGGAAGGTATACAAACAACGGATGAGTTGCCTGGCGATATCTGACGAGGAATTTAGAAACCTATGGCTGTGCCAAGGCGCGGAGACTAGGCCGGATACCCTCGGGATTTCGGTGGTCTGGATTTAGTGAAGTCAATACGATCCTAGGGACTATCGATGGAACCCCGGCTTTAAGAAGGAAAATAAACAAATGCATTAATATAATACCTCAGTATATAAAAGGATCGCGACAACTCAAATCCATAGCAGGCCTATCTTCTTGTAGGTCATAACCTGAAAACACACATAATAAAGACTCATATGAGTTCAATACTAAGATCGAGCATTCTAAGGTGTTTGCGAGATTTAGGGGTACAAATGAAAATACATGGATCCCGATAAAGGAAGGCGGATAGATAAAATAGAATCTTTACTTGTTGCGCAGAGCAGTGGCAGTAAGGCGGCGCGAGGTAGATCTCTGAGATTTTGCACGGACTGAAACGGATTTAAAACAATAAAACGTGAGATAATAAATCTCAGTGAGTGGCATGATTTATAAGGAAAATAATGTTTTTATTTTCGAAAATTCCTTCTCTCAAGACCTCACGTCCACTCTTTTGTAAAGTTCCCCGTTTAGAATCATTTCACAAAACCACGAACTTATACCCAAAGTCAACAATATGAAATTCATGCTCAAAAATTTACTTAAACTTATCATTATCAAGGACCTTATAATCAGTATTTATTCACAACATAACAATTGAGCATAAAATATATATAACCATCATGTCGTAAAAATAATCATGAAAATACAATAATCATAAATATTGAAATGGTTATACCTTACTCAGAACCCAACAATGTGTAGGTACCGCAAGCCCTTGAAGTAAACCAGCCTCCACGACAGTGGCAGCTAATAAACCTTATTAAGCCCGGAGCATCGCATTGGCAACTAATAAACCTTGAGGCCGCGGCGTCACATGGCAGCTAATAAACCCGGGTGAGCGACATCACGTGGAAACTAATAAACATTGAGGGTGGCTTGAGCATCAGTGGCAACTAATAAACCTTCGTTAAACCGACATCCGCGTGGCGGTAATAAACGCCGGTAAACGGGCATCGCGTGGCAACTAATAAACGGCGGGTGGTAGGCATCACGTGGTAACTAATAGGCGCCGGTCCAGCGGGCATCACGTGGCAGCTAGCCGACCCAGCCGGGTAAGCCGAGGCGTCACGTGGCAACTAATGAAGCCTTAGTTAGCGGGCATCACGTGGCAGGCCCAATAGGCCTTGGGTGGCTGCGGAGCATCACGTGGCAACTAATAAACCTTTCCAATAATACCGCATTTATAGTCATTTCACAAAGTCTCAAAATTCATTTCTTAAATCAATAACTTTTCAAAATGGTTTAAAACTTCAATCCATGTACCAAAATGTTTAAATACCACAAATTTATCCATGAACTCAGAAAAATTTCCAAACATTTAAATTGTTGACAAAATCCACATGAAATGATAACTTATTTATATAAAAACAGATAATTATATTTACGCATAATCAACCGTTCGATCAAATGAGTTATATATATATATATATATATATATATATAATAATTAACCACAATTATATATCAGGATAATACCCCAAAGCATTTAAAACATATAAACCACTCATCTTAGTTATTTAAACCATTTTTCCTCCTTTAAAAACTCTCCACCTTTGTCCTTAATCACTTCCTCCTACAAGGCACATTATCCATAAAATCCATTAACATTCATACCTTAATCTTGTTCAATTAAACCATTAACTATACTATATTTCCGTGACCCTTAATCATTAATCACTTCATTGATTAAAATTAATTGAACTCAACCTCTTTTGTTCTTATGATTTTCTTATTCTAACTCACTTGATACTACCCATCCTGATAGCCTGACATGCCATGAAATGGTCATACCAAAACCCGGCTATTCACTATTCATAACACTATTCATTTACGTATTTATTATTCACTATTCACTATTCACTATTCACTATTCACTATTCACTTTTCACTTTTCACTTTTCATGTGGAAATCCGGCGAAATGACGTGATTTCGATACCCACGCATAGCTCGCGTTGCGTAGAGTAACTTTAACTCTTGGTCCGAAAAATTCGGCCAGTTAGAACCTTAGTAGATCACGAGAAAAACTAAAAATTAGGATTCCAGAACTTTTACACAATTCTCTGCCAAATCCGGGTGTTTTTGGTACCGCATAGCCCTCGTCGCGTAAACACTTTGTTCTTAAACCCAATTTCGGTCGGAACTCCGTCATCGAGAAGAGAAGATTTAAAAGATAAAAATAAAATAAAACCTCACTCACCGTCTGACCTTCTGTCCATGCGCGATCGACAAGATTCTTTGCTTTACATTTTTTTATTAAAATTGAAAGTGGGACCACATGTCCCCTTTCCCTTCTCGATCCGTTTGCCCGAAACAATTTATTTCCTTGTCTTGCTTCAATTCTCATTTATCATAATCGAATATTTTTAAATATTTGCCATTTTTTCGAGATTTTTCTAAAAATCCCGTTTTCAAAGTTTCACTTTAAACCCATCGCCGTAAATTCGGTAAATATTCCGACTGCCTCTTTGGGAATTCAACGAACTTTCCTGCGCTACTTATTTCATGGTACAAATTTTAACGGCGCAAACTGCTTTGTCATCCGAGATCTAATTTTCAAGCTTCCCCGAACCATTTCTGGGCAATTTATTAATATTATTATCTTTTAAAATTCTATATTTGTATTTCCTCACAATTCTCCACTCCTCTTAATTGCAAAAGTGTCACAACTTGAAAACTTCACAATTTTATCCCACTAACAACTTCCCAAGAATAATTCAATGGCAATTAAAAAGTCTTTCGTGTACAAATGCGACTCCTATTTGCCATACGTGCACTGCATACACCCTCTCGTGATCCGGCGCTAAGTAATACCGCTTCTGCTTGAACTTACCAGGGCCATAACTTCTTATCCGTAAGTCGGATTTTGACGTTAAACCCGTCTGTGAACTCGTATCAACGAGGGCTATGAAATGGTGTCTTAGTCAACCCAAAATTATTCATCCTTGAAAAATTCGACTTGGGCCCACATACTAGTTGTTGGTCAAACTTGGTCAAACTTCGTCAAACGTTTTAAAAAAAAAAAAACTTGTATTATTTGGTACGGGTCGTTACATATGGACGCATATCTTTCGGTGAAAGCCCGAGACCAATAGTGCATTGCATAACATCTCAATTGCATTTCATTCACATTTTTTCTGCATCATGTTGATTGTTAAATCACAGTAAATGATGGAGTGTGTTGGTTATGAGTTGATGCTTCAGCCGTTTGATTTTATGTGAGCTATTTATCCAAATTTTCCTTGTTTGTGTATTTATATTTATTTCTAAATCTTAACTATATTTAGGGTTAGGGCATCCTACTAAGCAATGTGTCAATGCTCACCCCTTTCTTTATATGACTTTTAGATGCAGATGTAACTCCTGATGACCAACAGATTGTACTAGAAAGGTTTCAAAATACATTGGGAGGTCCTGGAGCGGCTTGAAGGGCGACATTGCGTAGCTTGCCTCATTTAGTAGTCATATTTTGCTTTGGGTAATACCGCATCTGGTTATTTATAATGTATTGTATATAGAATTTATGTTTTTGTTGGGTGCCTTATTGCCCTAAACTTGTATTATGGACTTGAGAGATGATCCCCACTTTCTACTAGATGATGTTATGTCCCCTTGTTTGCTAAAGTAACTACGTAGCTTGAGTAAGACTTAGTGGTGGTCAATAGCAAAAAGAAAAAAAAATCAAGATTAATTATCGACTTGGAATAGGAGTATCCCTTTAGGATCAAATTCGCATGAGGTCACGGCCGTATTGGGTCAAGTCGTGACACGTATCTCTGGCCGAGAGTAATTAGCTTAGAAAATAACCGTTGTCTAGAGCTACCAGGTCCACTGAGGCCTTCGGTCTCCATATCTCTCTAATTTTCCTAGCTTCAGTTATAACCCATTAATTCTACCCAAGTGTTTGATGTGTGGTCTTCCTCCCATGGCCTTCTGAGATTCTTGCTTTTTCTTCCATTGTCACCCGATCGCTGATTTCGCTCCGGGCTCACTTCTTTATCATCCTCAACTTCTTCGTTGTCTTTCGACCACCAGTCATCTTGGTTATCATATCCTTCCCTCGGTCTCCGTCCCATCAATTTCTCCGTGAAGGAAGCTGCTGCATGGGGGTCTCCCTTTGTAATCATTTCAATATCATCTGGTTGGCTTACCACTAGATTATCTCCGGATCTCACCTTTTTATTGCTCCATACGAGGAGGTCTTCCTCTTCTTTTGATTAGGGTTGGTAACGAGCCAAGCTACTCGGGCTCCGCCCGAAAGCTCCCCGCCTCGGGCCTCACCAAGGGCTAAACGAGCCGAGCCTCGGTCTCCTAATTTAGGCCTGATAAATCCCCGGGCCCGTCCCCGGGCCCGACTAGGAAAAAAGCTCCCCGCCCCTCGGGCCTCCGGGACCCATCCGTTGTTGGAACGAGGCTTCCGCCTACAGTCTCCGGCCGGTAGGATCTGGTCTTCACCGGTGCGATCCCGACTTAGGCGTGCCAGAGTGAAATGCCCAGGTCATGTGTCCTGGATATAGATGTAATGGATCCTCGGCCTAGATCCGACATGGATGGCAAATGCGTGAATCCTCAATGGCAGTTAAGGAGGCGCCGACGACGAAGACGACCGAGCTCGAGCGAATCCCCACGCCGTCGCGCATCGGGGGATCGTATCTAGATCTCTAGATCTGCCTGGTAGCGGAAATGGTACCTAATTTTCATAGCGCTCGATGGTGTCTACGACGGCATGTTCCAAAGGTGGATAGCGTGAAGAAGGTGCCGATAAAGGGGACGTCGGGAAGGACATGGATGTTGGGTATGACCTGACCGGGTAATGGTCGGTCGATCCTGGGCGCATAAGAACTGGACATAAATATGAGGGTATTTGCTCCTGTGGAAACTATAGGAGGTTGGTGGCCATGAGCTTAGACAAGGTTTGCCGATCTGAAAAGTAGTATCGAGGGCAAAATGCACGGACTCCACCGTGATGATACGATCAATTCAAATTCGATGAACTAGATCCAATCTCAACCGGGGTATTGGGGCCCCTTTGATATCGGGTATCGACTTAACCCAGAGCATCTAAGCGTACGGGTAAAGGCATCAAGGGTGATCGTGGGGTGGGTTTCATAGAGGAAAACAAGGAGCCGGCAATCGACCGCGTATCGTACATAATGCCTGGAGTGCCACCGCCAACCGCTGGGTATGAAAATTTCAAATGAATTCTGGGCTCTACATGGTGAAGTGCATTCTGATCTCCAAATCAAAAGGTGAAGCTACTGGTCTTGAAATTAATCATGCGCACTGCAATGAGGGTGGTGGCCAACTTTTCACCATGCGTGCCAGTGATATTGGCAAATAGTCTCTCGTTGTTACTTAATGAGTTTGCTGGCGTATCTTGTTTATATATTATTTCTTTATTTAGATAATTGATTAAAAACCAATCATGTTTCTATTCAATGTGATTTCCCCTGTATCTTATTTCTTCACTGCAATTTCTACTTGTTTTAATTCCTATTTCATAATTTTTCGCTGCAAGCTATTTTAGTAAAGTGAATTTCACAGAATCCGTAGCGAAACAAATGTTGAAGGAGGTGGCTTTAACACTTTAGCATCACTGCTAAATCAACTAAGGTAAAACAAATCCCATAGAAAAATTATTTCTTAATTGATGTATTTGTTATCGATTGATTACAAAAAGCTAAAAAGTATATGGACCGAGCTTGAGGATCGACATAATACAAACTTTGTATAAGCCGGGGATTGAGCTTTGAGCTCGAGGTTAAGCCTCGAGCTTGTTCATATGGAAAACGAGCCCAATGAGCCTGCCAAGAATTCTTTAACCGGTCAAGCTTCTGAGCCTGATTTAAGCCTGCCTCAAAAGCCCGGCTCGGCCTCGAGCTCGCTCATGTAAACTCAACAAGCCTAGCTCGAAATGTTCAAAGCCTCGGCTCGGCTCGGCTCAAGCATTAGCCCTACTGATCACCGTGCATGGGACCCTCCCTCGCAGCCTCCAACATCACCGAGGCCAGGGTCAAGCATTATAGTTATTCACTGGGGTCCATTGGGCTAATTGAACGGGGCTTACACTCTCATTCATTGCTTCTTTTTTTTTCAATTTTAATCGCAATATTATGATAAAATTGTAAAATTATTTCATTTTAATTTAATTGTAATTTATTAATATTATCTTCAAGTTATATTATACACATATTTTTAATATGATGCTCTAATCTTACCATTTCTAATGTTTTTTAATTATAGTAAAGATATTAGCTTTGTTAAATTGGTTGGATAGAATTCCAAACGCATTTAATGGGCGGAATGGGGAAATGATTATTTGTACCCTTTTTGTTTCAACTATTATTTTTTAATTTTTGTTTCAATTGCCATATGGATGATGGTTGTCAATCACACGCACGTTCTTTCATTTAAAAGTTGTGTAGATGTTCTTCAATTTACCCACTCTTCCATCAACTCCAAGACACGACTCAACTCCAAACCCACGTTCACTCCACATGTTTCTCTCCAGAAACAAATCTGGTTTTACTCTCCAACTTCACTCCATTTCACAAGCTTTGCAAATCTACCCATTTCAAAAGCACCATTAGCTTTGAGAAAGAAGTTCATGTGGATTTCGTTTTTAATACATTTGCAATTTGTTTTATTTACAGAAGTTAATTTTTTAATGTCATATATTATTATTGTATGCCATTATAAATCATAATCTCAAATGGGTTTTAAATGTTAATCTTTAAAAATTATTGTTAGTGCTGGTTTACCAATTGTAATGATATAATATGAGTTTTGATTTTGGAACATAATGCAATATATGTTTATCGATTTCCTATTTCTAATAACTGGTTTGCCTTTTGTAATGATATAATATGAGTATTGGTTTTGGCCACAATGCATCACATGTTTATTCATTTCATATTTTTAATAACCTAGATTATCAGTCATGTGGAGTTTAATTTTGAAATAATTTTAGGTAATAGTTTTATTGGGTAGATTAGATCAATTTATTATTTATTTTGGTTAGGTATTAATGCATTTTAATTATTTAGATATATAATTTTTCCTTAATATTTGATAGAGAAATTCTAAAAAATCATTTTGAATAAAAATAATTTTTAAATGATAAATAAGTAATATTTGTTTTGTATCATGATTTCATTGGGTAGAATAAATCAATTTAATATTTGTTTTGATTAAAGGATTAAAGAAATTTTTGTGGAAATTTTTTTATAGAAAATATATTTGTTCTAATATAATAATAATACACACACACAATACTTTGTTTAGAGTTCAAGTACCACCTACAAGGAATAGAATATGATTTTAGACTCAAATTCTCATTAATTTGCTACTATAATCAATTCCTATATTCCCTTTTTTAGCATCATTAATCATCATATTTATGGACGTGAAATAATAATAATAATAATAATAGTTTTTATTCTCTTGACTCTTAGAGTTCACATTACTTACAAGGAATATAATATGATTTTAGACTCAAATTTCATTAATTTGGTTCCCTTATTTAGAATTAGTAATCAATTCCCTTCAATTCCCTTCTCTAGAATCATTAATCATCATATTTATGGATGAAAGGCTCCTAATTGATTATTATTATTATTATTATTATTCTTACAATATGTTAATCTCATTTTTATGGAAATGTATTACATAATAACCAAAACAAATTTCTAAAATTAATATATAATTATAAAATTATAAAATTCACATGTTTAAAGGTTGATTATCTTCTTATTTAAAGTGGTAACTTCAATTTATTTATTATTGTTTGTACTATCACAAACTAATTGATATCGATTTTTAACTAGTTAATTTATTTATGACATTCCATGTCTTTGAATATATATATATATATACAGCTTGTAATCATAAATTTACTATTTTATTAGAATTTATATATTATGTGTAAAAACCCGAAATTTTTCTCGAAAATGGCAAAAGTAATAAAATTATCATAAATGGCTCAGTGGTGCTTCTGTAAAATTCCCTCTTCATATCCTGACGACGAAACGAAATCCACCGTTGGATTCGTCTCGAGAAATCTAGTGACCCAAAAAAGTTTCGACGACTATGAGATACCAAAATTTCTACGCATTTTCCGGTAGGAGACGCATGACTCCAGAAACGGAAATTTCACGAGAATCTGGTGAGTCGTGAACATTTGGGCTGAGTTCTTTAAAATAAATCGAACTCAACCCTGACGTGGAGTCAGGACATGTGGCGCCTGGGCGAGGCCACACTTAGCTTGGATTGAGTTTAAAAGAAAATTAAAATATAAAAGAAAAGATAAGGAGAAAGAAAACGGAGGGAGAAAGAGAGAAGAGAGAGAGAGGAGAGAGAGACTCTAACTTCTCTCTACAATCCACAGAGATCGGGTGGTCGCTTCCAATAGACCAAGAATTAAAGTCGGAGTATGCGCGAGGATCACGCGGATACCTTAAACCCTGAGTTTTCATTGCTGTTTCGAAAGGAGGTTCTGCGTAGTTGAAAGCTTCGGGTTCAAGAAGTGTCCGTGGGACTTCCTCGAGGCGTTGCTCACGTTTCAAGAGGTAGGGAAACTTCCTACTCGGATCTATTTTCCATTTAGGAGCCATCTTTTGGATTTGTTTGAGCCCAGGGGTTGCTCGTGTTTTCTCGAACACAAAATAACGCGCTTCGGGTTTCCGGGATGAACCGGGTCGACAAAGAGCATCTAACCCTGTAAGCCGGCGAACCGATCGATCGGATTGGTCATTTGGTCTGCTGGATGTAGTAGTCAGAGCTATCGTATCGCGTGCTTGGCCAACCGCTGGTCATTTGTCTTTCTATGATGCGAGTCGCCAACATCGTACTGCGGGAAGCAATCGACCATTGGATGCAAATGCTGTCATCTACTATACAACTTGGAAACGTTTATCGTCGGGTCGACGGCTCAAGGAATGCATTCCTTCGAGATTGTTTCGGGCTGGTTCAAGCCCTCGTTGTGCAACCGTTAGGTCGATCTCGCTGGCCCTCGCCGGGCGGATGATTGAGGCTTGCTTGGAGGCCTGCCAGGCACACACCCACCCAACACCCCAGCAAGGCATAAGCGGTGAATGATTAGCGGTCATCCTCGTTGGCGGCGATGATAAATAATGAAAATATGGCGCCCATACACAGCTGGATTGAGATGAATTGCTTGCGTGTGTCACTGTGTGATAATCGAGTGTTGTTTGTTCATGAACAATGCCATCATATGGCTTGTGGTAGGCTAGTTGGGGACATGTCGTGTCACCACTAGGCTTAGAGGTTAATGTACGTCGCTACTCGAGTAGTAGTGACTTGTGATTTCAATGTATGCGTGTATTGATATGTTGACATGAATCAGATGATATATTTAACCTGTATGCTTTTGATATAAATGTCCAAATTATGCATAGGTAATTATGCACAGCAGTACGCATATATAGTACTCATTATGTATGTAGCAGTATGAATGGGCAATGGCATGATTGCATTGTGCATTATGTACCAAGACATCGTGATGGTACGGCGGAGTGCATGGAAATTCTGATATCATGCTTGTGTTTACGGGATGTCATGGGTACATGTTTGATCGACATTGCGCTTCGTGGTCTGGCGGTAGACTCGTAAAACACAACATCCAAAATGAGTCGATGCTGTGTTTTGAAAATGAACAATATGTGGTCGGGTATATGTGGAAGTCGGGCATCCCCTGTGTGAAAGACCGGGCCAAGTAATAGACATGATCACCGACTCTGCAAAGACCGTAAAAATGTGCTAGGAAAGGCGTGCGGCATCCCGTCTGTGTGAACCCGGAAATCCATGGCCCACAAATGACAACACACACAATCCTGGGAAATGCAAGTTAGATATTAGGAACCATTCAACGAATTTGATTTATAAAACAAAACTTTTGTTTTGAAAATAGTCAATGGATGGAACATAATGACGGTTTGGTTTTCACAATACACTCCTGCATATGCATGTGTGAGGGAGCTGGGTGAGGACTCGACATGGGATGCGTGAGTCACATTCTCATCCATGACGTGTAGACATTTGAGTAGAAACGTGCATGTTTTTACTTGATTGTGTGGTGTACCATTGCATGTGAACTTAGGTGGGAGTAGCCCTTGTAGGTCTATTCTCCTCATTGGCTTCTCATTTCACCTCAAGGCGATCCCCTTTAAGGTACAGGAGACGACATCCGACTTGTGGGCCGTGATTGATTATGAATGGTACTACATGTGGCCTTAAGAAACCTTTAAAGTTTTTGTATAAAAGAATTGTAATGAAATTCTTTTGGACTATTATATAAATAGTCGGATGTTTAAGTATGGTAAGAGGGCCGTGATAGGACTCTTACGGACTGTAATTAAATATCTTATTTTCATATTTTAGATTTGAATATGAATGAATGGGTCCTAGTGAAGGGACGTATTGAAGTGGTGCCGAGTAACTCGATGTCCATGTGTAGTTGGTGTTGGTTCGATGCCGTGGATCGTGCATTAGACCTATGATAGAAATTCTAATACGGGTTGACAGTTATCAATCTGACCTTTAAATTTGGGGGTCACAAGTATGTCATTTTCGTGAATTCGTCATGTTATTAGAATTAAGATTCGGTTTGAATTGAACTTAATAAAATACAGGGAAACACAATACACATTTTATTATTAATAATAAAATTCACGCATGAATCCTTAAATACCAAATATATCATTAGGACATATTATCTCTTATCATGTTGTTAAGACAAATAAGTTGAAAATGTATGAAAATGACTTTCTCTTTTGGCCAAATTCAAGTTTGCAACTCATATGTCTATCATGTGATTGGACACTCTAGGGAATGCACTAATATCAATTGACTGGCAGAACTATCGTGCTTTGGTCCATATTGAAATTTTTTTAGTTATTCCTCTGTTCTCTGGATACATATTTGACACGATGACATATTATTAATGTTTAATCGAGCAAACTAATAATGTGTTTGTCTTGCCCAATTTATGTACTCGAGAACTATGGGGAAATATTGTCAAAATTCTTTCAATTTGGAGATAGCAACATGGTAATTGGCTATTTGATATTATACAATCCTAAATGGGATAGAATCATTTCACCTTATTCATAAAAGGAAAAGTAAGAGATACATGCATACAATATATTTTTCCCCACCAAACCTTTTATGAAAATCAATTTAAAAATAAGAAAAAGGGAATCATTTTTCTTAGATTAATGTGAAATTTATATTTATTTATTTATTATTTCACCTTATTTATCGGATAACAAGAATGGATAAGGGTTGGATGAGGTTGCCTAGTAGGTTGTCTCGAGATTATGTTGAAGGGGTTAAGTCATTCATTCAAGTTGCAAAGGAACACTTACGATGGGATAATAAGACACGTTGTCCATGTCGATTGTCAAAATTGCGATTCAATGATTTCTGACAATTGAACGCCATTTAATCGATTTGGGCTTTTTGAGGAGCTATCAAGCATGGCTTTTCATGGGGAAGAACCTCAATGTCCGCCCAATGACAAAATGGATGTGTGAGAATCGATGTTGAAATGATTAATACTACGATGACTTAAGTTATTTATCCATTAAATGATGCATGTAGACCAGTAGACCAAGTATAAACTTAGAGGAATCCACTAGTCATGGAAATTTTGAAAACTTGTTTGACGAAGCTAATAAACAATTATATCGAGGTTGTAGAAAATTTTTTGCATTGACCTTTCTTGTGAAGTTGATGCATGTAAAAGTTATTAATTATTGAATGACAAGTCCTTCACATGTTACTCCCAAATGTTAATCGACATGTTAACTCAAGTCCTAAGTACATGTTAAGAGAATCGGGGTCTAGGGTGTAATTCAATCCATGCATGCAAATATGATTGTGCATTATTTTGGAAGGAGAATGAGACTCTTGATAAATGTCCAGTGTGCGATGCGCCTCGATATAAGCAGTGTCATGGCAAAGGAGAAAAAATTCCTCAAAAAGTGTTGTATCATTTTATTCTTAAACCAAGACTAGAAAGACTATTCATGTCAAGACATACATCAATAGACATAAGGTGACATAAAGAAAAATGAATCAACGAGGATGGTGTCCTAAGGCATCCAACTGACTCTAAATCTTGGAAAGATACGGATATTCAATTCCCTTGGTTTTCTCAAGACCCCGTAATGTTCGAGCCATAGGGGGGCTTCTGCAATAGATGGCTTCAATTCATTTGGAACCATGAGTACTAGCTATATTTTGTGGCCTGTTGTATTAGTACCATATAATATTCCACCATGGAGATGTATGAAAGAAATGTTATTCAATTTATTATTACTAATTCTAGGACCACAAGCCCCAGGAAAATATATTGATGTATAACTAAGTCTATTAATAGAGGAGTTGAAAGAGTTGTGGCATGAAGGTGCTCAAACATTTGACATGTCAACTGGAGAAAACTTCTGCATGCATGCTTGTGTTTTGTGGATAATAACTGACTTTCAAGCATATGGCAACTTGTCTGGATGCATCACAAAGGGATATAAAGCATGCCTAATTTGTAATGAAGACTCATCATCACTAGCCTCGAAGTAAAATTTGTTATATAATATCGACGATTTTTGCCTTAGATCATATGTTAGAGAAGTGCTCTAAAGGCAATCAATTTTAGCAATTTTTGTAATGATACGTATTGTTTAATATGAAAGGGGCTTCTTCATTAATTTGGTATTCATAGATTGAATTGATATGTATCTTTAATCGAATTAATGAAGTCCATGATACATAACATAGCATGAAGGAAATCGTGATGAGATCATGATGTAATAAGCAGATTCCTATCATGTGCAATCATGTTAGTATCTAAATTATCCTCAAATATAGGATTAACAAGAATGGACATTCTTAATCCAGATAGACTACCACATGTCATACTCCTTGATTTGATCAAACAATGGATCTTATAAACCGTGATCATGAGTTGATGAGAGTTGACATGTGGATGCTTGCTAAGAGTAGCTAAGTACATCAGAGACCTTCCATGAGACAATCATATGGATTATCTATTTAAATGTAGATGATGTCTCATCATAGAAATGGTGCATGTATCCTTAGACTTGAGGTGCTCAAGGATATCTTGGATGTTGATTTTGTATTTTGACCTCGATCAATGTTGCCTCTTGGAGGTCACTCTTTGGTTGATAGTCGGGTATAGCTTGAGGTATTCGCAGGTAATTGGGTAGCCCAATAGAGGGAGAGTATACCTATGGCCTCTTGTTGGGATCATTACTTAGGAATCTCTAGCCATAGTGGAAATGCCATGAAGAGTGTCTTCGGGTGCATAACTGATGAGTAATGAGTCTAAGGATAAGATCTAATATCACTTGGGCTAGATGTGGCGTAGCCAGTCTACTGGGAGCTACACTTTGTCCATGCTCTGAATCGAGTGGGCTATAGTTTGGTGAAAGGACGAATTGCGCAATATTTGTCTACTAAGTGGTTGGGGCACCGACCACCGACCTCTACCAATCGTGGGTCGCATGTGCCGCTAGACGCCAATATGACTTGCTTGATTCAATAGTTGAATCAAGTGGCTAACATAACCGGGAACCTAATGGGTCACACAATTAGAAGAGTGTGGGGCTTATATAAAACGGATTTGGATGTGATCCAAATATGAGGGAGATCAATCTCAAAAATGGAATGTCACAGGATTAGTGAAATCTTGGGTTTGAAGGCCCTCACTAAGAGAGAGTACAGGCTTTGAGCTTAAGGCCCATGAGGGAACACGACATAACGCATAGGGATGCGTGTAGCCTATCATATCTTAAAGAGAGGGGCACTTTAGACATTTCCATGAGTTAGGGTTTTCCTATAGAAGGACCTTATGGAAAACCCGAACAAGACAAAGCCATTTTGCTCACTCCTCTCATGAAGGGTTCAAGAAAGATAGAGAGAGTGTTCTTCAAGAACAATCCTCTTTGTGAGATCGGGTTTTGGCTTCCCTCTTCGGATCGAGACTTGGCTAGCACCGGGACTTCTTCCGAGACCCTTGCCTTAGAGGTTATCAACTCCGCTCTTTACGTGGATAATGCGAGCTAACCTAGACTTGTTCGTATTCGCCTTTTTGCCCGACCATTGATCGGTTTTTAAAATCGACACAAGGCATCTCAGCACCCTTTAACTTGAATCGGATTTAATGCCTTAAGGGATCCTTAGGTAATTTTGGAAATTTTTGTTGTTTCGACCGGTTAACCGTTGCCACCTTCAAACCTCTTTAGTAGTACGTGAGCACACTTGGGTGTGCATCAAAACTTGGCTTCTTTGTCAGAGTTTTGTATTTTTTGGTACCCATGTTTTTCAATGGTTCAAAATGATTTTTTTTTTTTTTTTTTGAAAAGGCCTGATCCAGTGTTCTTCTTCACGTAATTTGGTCATGAGATGATCAGACATGATTGTAGTTAAGAAGAAACGTTTTGGATAAGATTAAAACTCCCAAAGATGGGATTTTTATCATTTATCGATGTGAAACCAACTCACGCTAAGTACGGAGTTTCGAGACATCGTGACATAGGTTATGAACCTTGGCAATGTCACGACATACGGGGTTTCACGTTGCAACGTGGGTGAATAACCTAGGAAACCCGCACAAAATGGGTTTCACATCGTAACGCGGCTGCGAACCTAAGTTAAAGTTGCGACGCGTGTGCTCTACGTCATGACGTTAGCCCGTTGCTCGCCTTCTCACCTTCATTGGATGAACATATTGCAATGTGCGCTTGCGAATGCATACCTCATAGCCCACGCCGCGACGCACGCGCGTCCCCCGACGCCGATGTGTGTCCCTCGATGTCGCGGATGCATCAACGGTCGCCGCGACGCGCGCCCGACACCGCCGCGACGGGCGTCCACGCCGCGACGCGGCGCCCTCGGACGCCGCGACGCAGGCCCTCGACGCCGAGACTCGTGTCCCCGATCAGCCGCGATGTGGAGAGTCCTCAGAGCTTGTATTTTTCGCCTATTTTTCTTGTTTCTCTTGCATTTTTGAGGAATCATCTCAAGTGTGACTAAGATGAAATATGCAAGCCAAGATTGAAGTTGTCAACCTTAAATTTCTAGAATCGTGGATTCTTAAAGAGATTTAATAAAATTCTAAAACCATGATTGAAATTATTTTGAAGAGACATTGGAAAAAACTAGCACCATTTGCAATTACTAAGCCAAAAGTTGTGGTCGATTATGGTTCAAGGATTTGAACCGCTAGGAGATTTAAAACCCTGAATCGAGTTTATGATTCAAAGGAGTTGAATCGCTTAGAGATTCAAGAGCTGGAATTGGGCTTGTGGATTTAAGCAGTTGAATCTGGTTAATGATTCAAGGTTGAATCACCCTATGGATCAGTTTCAACTCAAGTGCTGAAAAACCTTTTCATATGCTTTGAAATTGTGGGAGCCTTTATCCATTACTTACTCATTCACAGAGAAATTTTTACAGTAAGGGCATAAGTTAGCATGATGGATGACATGGACTTTCCCTAATGCTGGATTGGAGCATATCGCATGGTTACTTTTCGTAAATGTAAGTGTGGCAACCCCCTGCCTTTTCTCATTTTCTCTATGTATTTTCCTTGTCATCTAAATCCCCTCAAATGTAACTTGAGGTTCTTTCTTATGAATGTATGTAATTAGATTTTATATAGATTAGGTTAGTTGGTATGTATACAAGTGAGAAAAAGAAGCAAGGAGGAGGATCCAAGAAAGCAAAGACCTTGAAATGTAAATTTTGATTTAATTCATGGGTTGTAATAATCACAGTACGCCCTTGGGGAGCTCGACGAAGCCAATTGCATCTTGGCTCATGGAATTGATTTTGTGAACGTCCTATAATCATGCCAGTTAGAGTAACTTATCTCTATATTTTCATGAGATGAATGAATACATATATATATAGCATGTCGAGAAATAAAAAGCTGCAGTGTGTATATATATAGTATGCCTATGTGCACAAGTGCACGTGGTCGGGCCTAAGTAATATAGTGCGTGTACCTATGGTACGGATATCGATCCACGGATAAGTGTTGTTGAATACGTAGATTAGCTTTGAATATTATTTTGGATATAAGTGTTGTGAAAGAGTACTAGGCGTTCCAATTTCCTTTAACTAAACTAACCTATTTTAATGAATCATCAGATAATGGAGACTAGTGGCTATGTCTCCCGCTTAATTTCGATGGATTATGTCCTCGAATATGATATTATTCAATTTATTTATAACTTATTAATGAATAGGTGGATCTTGTTTACTTAAATACCCTCTCTCTCGAGTCAGATCCGCTTATCTCGCTAGTAGTGTTGGAGTGTATCTCTACCCCAACTCGATACTCGAAAATGCTTAAATTTTCTAATCCCTTTAATTGCCACCTCCTGGATCGGAATATCTCTATTTACCGAATCAACCGAAGGTCGCTTCTACTAAGATCCTCGGTATCCTCTTTCATCTCTCGAATCTCTGGCTCCCAAAGATAGTCATGCTAATGTTGGCTAGACATCACCATGTAAATGATTCACAGATATAAAGCAGATGTTAACAAATTATAAACAACTGAATAATATAAAATACTAATCTTTAATCCATGCAATCGTGACAGGGTTCAACAACACCCTAGGTATAAATCTAGAACATACTGAATATGAGAACACCAATATTTAATTTATAAAACATCAGTATTTCTATCCAAAAAGAAGAAAAATACAAAATGATTGCTCTTCTCCAAGATCGAAGTCGCTGCTGTTATGATTTACATGCCCTAGTACGCTCCTCGATCTCCGTTCCCTCGAATTTTGGTTCCCTTTTTGCTTTTAATGATTGAGAGGCAGAACCCGCGCTGACGTCGCGACATTGCAACGTCGCGACGTTGAGACGTCACGACGCCAGACGCCACGACGCTGAGACGCCATTACGCTGAGACGCCACGACGCTGAGACGCCGCGACGCTGTCGCGCTTGTTGACTTTTGCATATGTTGACCCAACGTCAAAGGACGCTGGGACGCCACGACGTGGGACGCCGCGATCGCTCCAACCGATCTTTATGCGCATTGCTACCCGCTCCAGACTTCCAAAAGCTACCCTTTTCACCTGCATTCACACCAATTGCACAAATTAGATATCGGGCTACAAAATTACGGATTTAAATATAAAATAACGCTAAAAACATAAGACAGACGCGGGTATGACCTGAGTATTTCAACCACTCATCACACCCCCAAACTTAGCTTCTTGCTTGTCCCCAAGCAAGAATTGACTCTAAATTGAACACACACTCTACATACTATAGTCTAACACGAAGATAGTGATGCCCATGCTGATAGATAGAGATCAAATCGGGATCGACCACACCGGGCCGCTTTGTTTAAAGTTCAAGGTGGATCTCGCAAGGTGCCCCACTTTCGAAAGAACTAGGTTGAACTCGATGAAGTTAACTAGTGCCTCAAATTCCTCCGAGGTATTCAATAACTTTCTCCCCAAGGGATCCTATGTGCGTTGCATGTACATGACCTCTAAAGTGTATACTTAGGTTCCGACACCCCAAACTTGAGAGTCTAACCTCCTAATTGGGAAAATCTAACTACGAAAGGATAGGAACGCACCGTTTGCAATTTTAATATTACCTACCATGAAATACGTAACAAAACTAGTGCCCATAAGTTTATGCTATGTATATGTAGCGGGGATTAGTCGTAATTTTTCACCCGCTGGTTAAGGGCACGGCATTCGGGCCCTCGAACGTCACCCCCAACACTAACTAAACCCAAGGGCCCTGCTTCGTGGAAATCCCATCTTCTCGTCCCGTAACTGGCAAGCAAGCCAATGACTCCCGACCAGTCAGTTTCAGGGCACGTTTTGAAAGGCCCCTCTGACCGTCCCATTCCCACTGGCCCCACTTTCTATCTATGTTTAACCTTTTATATATATATATATATATATATATATATATATGGCGATATATATATATATAGATATATATATATACATATATATATATATATATATATATATATATATATATACATATATATTTTTTATCTTGGGGCCCGGCTGCAATCCCTTTATTACTGTCCTATCTCGTGTTTTAGAGACTCACGGCTTGTTGAACTATAGCCGGAACAAAGACCTAGGTGATACCCTTAGAAGTTTCACATGTGTGTAAAATAGCCCAATGAGAAATGGTTTCTTGAATATCTCGAAGTGGTCTTACTAAGCCCCTACCTATTCAAACTAATTACCGGCATCAAATTAGATCCATGAATCCTTTTCTTCCAATATTAATAGTGGATTCGACCCAAAAGTGATCCCTACTCTCAAACACAAGATCAGCCAATAATAAAACCACCTAAACACGACATAATTCACCACACATGTATATGATTCACCAAAACACAAACACCATGAACTGAAACGACAAAACCTTCAACATCCTAAATGAGCAGTTTAAATGAAACTAAACTGAAATGCAAACCAACATGCATAAACGAAAAATAAACTACAACACAAATAAACATAATATTAATCTTAAGAGGGAACCCGAGCACCAACCCACACACCCCCAAACAAAAGCGCAGTGTCCCCACCGGGCAATAAAAAGAACAAGAAGGTGGAGGGAACTCCCTAGCGATCGCGGTAGTCACCGTGGTGGTGGTGGCGGCGGCCGGTGGTGGGCAGGTAGTTTGCGTGCCGGCTCTGAGAGATCACCGCTGCCGGCAACAGTGGCCTGCCGGCCAAAACCGCACGATGTCGCCGCGGCGGGCCTCCATCCCGTGCAAGGAGGACTCTGCCTCGGGTCTCATACCAGAATGCATCGCCGCCAGTAGCGGCTGCAGCACGGTCCCTAAATCGTGTGGACGGAGGGCCAGCCCCAGGCCTGGGCCGAGGTGGTGCAGGAGGGGGGTGGGTGAGTAGAGGACGCCCAATGTCATCCCTGGGTCGCCTGTGAGCCCAAAGGCAGCCCCGGGACACTGCAGTTCTCCTGCCCCTCCCGAGGGCCTCATGACCCGACCGGGTCCCTGTGCCGGGTACACCCGCTTGTCCCGCTTAACCCATATAGCCTCACAAGTGCAGCCACGCCTCATTGTCATTTAGGGGGCACCCTGCTCAAGCAGGTATAGCCAAAATGAGAAAAAGGTGTCCAAGTTCATCTTTAGCTGGTCCCTGCTATGGAGGATTGCATCCTCTATAACCCGCCCAACATCGAAAGGAACATCCCACTACTTTGGAATAATTGAGTTACACGTGCCAAGGGCCACTTCACACACATTCTGCCTTCGAATGAGACGCGACGGATGAAGTGATGCCACTTGGGATATACCGCCAAATGCTTGGCCTTAAAGTGGACTACGTGGGTCTCATTGTTGAGTTTCCACTTACTCCCAGTCTGTTAAGACCCGAATGACCCTCGTGGTAATCTGCCGCTCGTAAAGTTGATCAAGCATGGCTCGGGGGACATGATCAAGTTTATAAAAGTGAAGCTGATAGACTCCTCGACCGAAGTCTACTGAACACACCCCAAGACCCCGACCTCTTGACGACTGGGAGCGGGAGGCCAGCCCACGTGAGGAATTCCTCGCACCACACTCATCGCAAACGGATGAGTGGTTGGCAAAGTGTCTGCTGTCCCTGGCCGCAATAGTTCATGGAAAGAAATCTCATCAAGACGCATTGGAAACCCTTTTCTTTAAATAAAAGACCAGCCTGCATGGTGCCGAACCGATCAGCGGCAACTCTGGCCGACAAACCTCGACATCAAAATCGGGCCTGATCCTCATTGGTTCGACCCCGCTTTGTAGGAAACTTTTGCCTCTTGCCAGACATTGGTGAGGACAAATGAGACGACCGGGCGCCCGACGCGGGATGCAGCCAATTAGCACCAATAGGATCACACCCCTACCTTGACTAGGCACGTCGGCACCCAAAGTGCACTAGGAAAATGAAGACCACAGGGCACAGAAGCAGACATTAAACCCCAGATACCCGGCTGACCCGACCAACCCAAATCACCCACCGTGAGGCCTGACCTAAGGTGGAGAATGAGACCGATGCAAGGACACCTACGTGTAGTGTGGAAGGTGCGAGACAGGGACAGTGGACTGGGAGGTGTGGAAGGAGATGGTGGTGACGATGTCAGAGAGGGCATCGGAGGGCAAAACAATGGCCTCCAACGGGTGTGGGAGTGGACTTCGGCAAGGGTTGGTGCAGGGGCGCGACACAGGGGCACTAGGGTTCAGGCAAGGAGGATACAGGGTAGGAGCAAAAAATGGGGGTGTTTGGCCTTAAACAGGTCAACGTCGCGACGTGCGAATGCAACGTCGCCACGTTCCAGAGAGGAACGCATCCAACGTCGCGACGCTCCGTAGAGTGTTAAAAACCAACGTCATGACAAGAAACCAACGCCGCGACGCTCAAGAGAGTGCAAAATCAACGCCTCGACGTTTCAAAGCCAACGCCGCTGAATGCCCGCGTGAGAAGTGAAAAAACCAACGCCGCGACGCTGGAAATCCAATGTTGTGACGCTCCAGCGGAAACCACGCCGCGCGACGTTGAAATCCAACGCCGCCGACGTGCTCCAGAGGTGTGTCAAACCGACGTCGCGACGCCGAGACGCCACGTGACGCTGCAACGCCGCGACGTTCAGAGAAGGGCCCAAATGAAAAAAAAATATTCAAATCCATGGTTTAAGGTGTTATAGAAAACTCCCCCGTGCAATTGTGACTTCCGGATTTTGCAAGGTTTCGCATGAACGGATCCTCCCCAGTACTTTCGATCGCGGGTCCTGAAAGTAGACATCCAAAAAGGGATTCCGATTACGGACAGAAACAACAAACCAACATAACTTAAAACAGATAATAAAAATTGAACCATAGAAAGAAAAATTTCAAGGAAAACTTGCCGCTCCCAAGAAGCTTTATGTTTAACGTCGTTAGCCTCGATCACCCTGACCTCAATGTGCTCGGGAACCCGAGTTTTATGGATCACATCGTGTTTCTTCTGATGCAATCAATGGAATGGTCTTCTTTATCCGCATTTAAATTGCCTCCCAAAATACGGCTTCAACCGCTGTGTGTTAATCGTGGAATGTTCCTTTCGATGTAACTCTACCCTCCATGGAAAGACCTTGTCACCGTGGAAAGGTCCCACCATCTAGACTTCAATTTCCCAGAAAAAGTTTTGCATCGAATTAAACAAGAGGACTCAAGGTTCCGCCTCTAATTCCTTCCCCGGTAATATGTTTATCATGCCAAAGCCTTTTGTCTTTTCCTTGTAAATGCGACCATTTTCATGCTTCGTCCCTTGAACTGCCTAGTTCACTGAAAGCCGTAGCGCCGCTTCTCACTCGGCTAGTGTACTGCCCATGTTCAATCGAGTTGCCCAAGAGGCTCGATGCCCAATTTCCACCGGGCATGGCATGCTTTGCCATAAACAATTTAAAAGACATTCCCATGTGGTGTTTTAATGTTGTTCAGCACGCCCAGAGGTGCATATTCAATCTTTTGCACTACCCATCCCCGAATTGTTAATCAAGTTTCCATAATAGACTTAATTTCTTGATTTGACACTGCTTCCATTTGACTGCAGATATGCAAGGGATGTACGATGGTGCACTTATTACTAGTAAGACTGGCTGCAATCATCTTATTGCAAATGAGTACCGTTATCTCGTGATCGCTCGAGGGGTTCAATCGAGGATATGGGTGGTCATGAGAAATCAGCCACTACCTTGGCATAATTAGTGTGGGTCGGAATTGCTTCAACCCACTTCGAGACATAATCTATTGCTAGCAAGATGTACAGGTTGTTATAAGATGGGGGAAATGGTCCCATGAAATCCATCCCCCATAAATCAAACAATTCGACTTCTAGAATAGGATGCATGGGCGGTTCATCCTTTCTAGAAATTACCCTCATTCGTTGACATTTGTCACATATGGATACAAAATGATGAGCATCCTTAAATAAGGTAGGCCAAAGAGGCTTCTCTGGACAGCACCTTGGTCATTGCTCACTGCCACCGAATGTCCACCACATGGTAATGTGTATGCTGGTGCAAGATACGTGCATTTCATCTTCGGGCACACACTGATAACCTAGTCACGCAATGTTCAGAAGAATTGGCTCCTCCCAATAGTAGTGTTTCAAGTGTGCGAAAACCTCTTTCGCTGATAGTTAAATTCTAGGACCACCGTTACCAACAATTCACATAATCCGCAAAACCATGGAACTGCCCTCGTTTCGCACTGTCTTTAATCTCAATGTCGAATTTGCAAGAAAAAGAACTCCACCCGAATTAGCCTGAGCTCGCGCTTAGTCATCAAGTATTTACGTGTAGAATGATCAAGTGAACTACGACCTTGTTACCATCAAATAAGGTCTAATTTGTCGTAAAGTAAAGACAATAGCCAATAGTTCTTTTTTCTCGTAGTGGCGTAATTCAACCGAGCATCATTCAAGGTTCGCTCTGATAGTAAATTACCCGAAATTTTCTCGCTTCTGCCCTAACACGTTCCACCGCAAAAATCACTTATGTCACATAAGCTCAAATGTACTGACCAACTGAGCTACTACAATAAGGGCCGATACCAATTTATCTTTTATCACCGAAAATGCTGCAAACACCGAGAATTAAATCAAATGGGGTCCTCGACCAGAGGTTAGACAATCCAGCTTTGCACCGAGATAAAGCTCCTGATGAATTGCCCATAAACTAAATGGGCCAAAAACTTTTATCCCTTTTATCGATGAGGGTGGAGGTAATTTTAATTGCTTCAATCTTTGCCTCGTCATACCTCTATTCCTCTTTCTCAAATCCGATGTCCGAGTTAATACTCCTCTCAGACTATAAAATGGCACTTCTCCCCAATTGAATACTAGGTTGGTCTCCTCGCATCTTATCAATACTGATCTCAAATTTTCCAGACAGTCAAATGAATTACCCAATACCGAAAAATCATCCATGAAGATCTCGATTGTCTTCTCAACCATGTCGGAGAATATGGCCATCATACATCGTCGAGTGCCCTACAAGACGCACAACCCAAAGGGCATCCGCCCGACCGCACGTCCCGCCATGCGACGTGAATGTTGTCTTCTCCGATCTTCGTGGCTATAGCGTTCTGATTGCATCGGGAATATCCATCCAAAAAGCAATAATATTCATGACCGGTTAATTGATCCAACATCCATCCAACTAGCAATGGGAAATGATCCTTCGAAAGTGGCTTTGTTCGCCTCCCGATAATCAATACAAATCCTCCACCCGCAACCGCTCGAGAAGCGCGCAATATGTTATTCTCGTTCTTATGAGCGCTTGTTCCTCCCTTCTAGGTACTATTACTTAACCGGACTTTTACCCATGCACTATCTCTAAATAGGATAAATTACCTCAAAGATTCAACCATTTTAATACTTCTTTCGATCACTTCTTTCATTGTTGATTCAACCTCTCTCAACGCTTCCACCAAGGTTTGCGCCCATCTTTCAAGAAATGCCATGCATGTACATGGAAGGAGAATCCTTTTAAATTCATGAGACCATCTCGAGCGCATTTTTGCGATCTCTAAGGACCCTCATCAAATTTCTCCTCCTTCAGTTCGCTCATGATGCCGATGATCAATGGGTAAGGTGGATGCTACCACAAGATATGGCTACTTCAAATGATAGTAAAGGTTTTTGTTCCATCTTGGGTGGTTGTTCAACCGATGGTACTGGTGGTTTATCACTTTCACCTAGAGATTCAAAGTATTTCCTTCTATTGGGTCCGAAAGAATCCATCCATTTCACATATTCCTCTGCCTCTTCGCTCAAATTCTCGGAATCATTCTGAACTAGGCTAGCCTCCAAAGGATCCATGAGACCACTTTGGCTAGACACTATAGCCTCTACTATCTCTATCATGAAACAGGTATCACTTTCTGCCGGATGTCTCACAGCTTCAAACACGTTGAACTTGACTTCATCCTCCTGCACTCTCACCTTAGTCCCCTCCCCTCCGAACACAATCATTGCTCCCCGCAATAAGAAGAAAACGTCTACCTAAGATTATGGGTATTTCTTTTATCCTCTTCCATATCTAATACAATGAAATCTCCGAAGATAAACTTGTCAACCTTTACTACATCTTCTATTACTTCCTGGATGCTTTAAGGATCACGGGCAAGTCGTAAGTGTGATCAGAGTTGGACAAGTTTCACCTAATCCCAAACGCTTAAAATGGACAAGGGCATGAGATTAATGCCGGCACTCCAAATCACACAGGTTTCTCAAAGATAGCATTTAATGTGGAAAAGTACCTGGATAGTGAAACTGCCTCGGTCTTTAAGCTTTTGTGCCAGCCTTCCTTCCATACGGCACTACATCTTCGCTAAGTTAATTGTTTCGAAATCAGCCAATCTTCTTCTCGAGATAGTATGTCCTTCATAAATTTTACATAATCAAGACTGCTCCAAAGCATCGCGAACGGGATATTGATGTAGCTTCTGAACACTTCCAAATTAAACCAGTGAACCGTTATCCAACTTATGCTTCTTAGACGTTGTGGATATGGAATTGCGGGTTGTCCCTCGCTTCAAGAAGGTTTCCCGCACTATTTCTCTGAGGTCGTTCCTCATCTCGCATCATCATTCCGACCGGGATCGGGATGAGACCTTCCTCATTCTCAGCCTCCTCTATAATCGGATTGCCCATGTGCCCACCCCTACCACTTCTCAAGGATCGTTAACATGTTCATTCCCATCCTCTCGTTCACTCGCAGTTGTCAAGAACCCATGCCTTCACAATAGATTGCCCATTTGACCCATATGTACCTCCAAGTTTCTCAACTGTGCTGCTTGATTGTTCAATTGGGTGGCTTGTTGCTACATATTCGCCTTTGTCTCATTCATAAAGGCGGTGTGTGAGGTGAGCATCTGTGCAAGGGCTTGTTCTAAGTCCACCTTTTCGTATGGTTCGCTTCACTCGGGTGATGCAGTACGTTGTTCGATTGTTCCTCCATCCATACCCTTGACTGTTCTGATTGTTCTGATTCTGATTGTTACGCCACCCTCGCCTTGATCACACGACCCGATTCTGGTCCGACCCGATTGTCCGAACCTGCTGGCAAGTAAACCACATACATCGACTTCAATTGCTTTTTTTTATTTTTATACAAACAATATTTTTCATAACCAACAATCATTTACATTTTACTTTTCAATGAACTACCACCGAGTGGCATCCATTAAAAAGTTTATACACACATACTAAGTCCCATTTACTTATACAATTCACATACATATACATATCTAATACAACATCAGAGATCACGAATGCTGTCAGAGCACTGCCTCGAGATGTCTGCATCGCTGGTGTGGAATGTCCCGTGCTCTTAATCTCCTCTTTCAAGACCTACACGATTGAACACCCGTATGCTTTCTTTACGCTAGTGGGAACATACAGACGTAACGACCAATAATAATAATCGCCGTCACTATCTTTATACATTTACTTACTTATGCATATAATCTAAGTCTATTCTATGTGACTTCTAACTCATCTTATTTCTTACATGTAGATTTTATCATTTTATCTCCATATCACTATCTCCATGTGTCATGTCTTTTACAATTTCAATTTATATCTTCTACACGTATGGCATATCATATATCTTCAAACAAACCGATAATGCATACAATGGTACAAAACATATCAAGTTATATTAAATTCATACATGTCAAATCAAACTAATACCAATACAAATTAGACTCTTTATTATTATCACTACCGGGTCACTAACTCAAACTCCCTCTTTCTTTTAGCAATTACATTTTATGATCCGATGCCCGCTTAATCCTTCTAGTTAGTCATTTTATTAAATTCTCATTTTCAAAAGTGTTTGACTTGAATCCTCTACTTGACTCGGCTACATCCAAGCTGGAGCCCAGTTTACTCCAACGTTTTCAATCAAAACATTTATTTCGTTTTATTAAATTTTTATTTTCAAAGTGTCACACCGAATCCCCGACTTGACCTATTATGATTCAAGCCGAGCTCCTGCCATTCGACATTTTCACTATCTTCTCAAACATTTGTTTTGTCTTATTAAATTTTTCGCTTTCAAAAGTGTCGCTGACTCTAATCCTCGATCAATTCAAAGGATCCGAACCGAGCCCTAAGCATTCATCGCTTAATTGCTTAAATCACTTTTTCGCAATCCTACGACCATTTACAAATTCAAAAGACCCATAACACTACACTTAATAACATGTATTTACAAATAATGCCTTTTATCCACATAAACTCATGCTATTCATTTCCGCATGCTTTCATTTTTTACACATCATTTATCATATCACAACATGCATTTTGCTAATGCAATACTCCAATTACACCACTTATGAGATTTAAGCATACACATAAAAATCCCATTTACACTGGCCATTGTTGGTTATTTCGCTTGACTATTTAATTACATTTACCTGATTCCGCGACGAATCCCCGCCTCTATTATCATTCGTATTGTGTCTACACATTTTACAATCTCGGCCTCCCATCATGACGGATGTCAGCTTGGTGCACCTCACGTGGTATTACTTATTCGGTTCTCCCATCATGATCGATGTCGCTTGGCATCCCACGCAGTATCAATTATTCGGCTCCCATCATGCCGGATGTCGCTTAGTGCACCCCCACACGCGGTATCACTTATTCAGTTCCCATCATGCCGATGCCGCTGCGCACTCGACACGCTATCATTCACTCGCTCCCATCATGCCGGATGCCGTTTGGTGCACCCCGACACGTGGTATCAACTAAATGTCATACGCCATCATGACGGATCCAGTTGGTGAATCCCGCCAAGTGGGACATTTCTTCAATGCCATACGCCATCATGACGGATGCCGATTGCATCCCGCCAAGTGGGACATTGATAATTTGGGGGTGCGCCGTGATCGATGCCGCTTCGTGCATCCTGGGCCAAAGCAGTGTTCATTCTTCATATCATTCAATTACATTTACGACGCATTCCGCTTAATGAATCCCGCCTTTATTATTATTCACGCTCATTCAGTTTTCGAATGTCACATTTCGATTTCATATTCAATTATTCACATTTCATGACGATTCCGCTTGATGAATCCCGCCCTTATTATCATTCACATTCATTCAAGCTAAATATCACATTTCAATTTCATAATCACTTTCAGACATTCTTTCAAAGATATACCACCTATGTACATTATTTCATAAACTCATTCACATTTTCATTCACGTGATACCTATTCATAATTTCATTTCTACGTATACTTATTCACGTATACTTCCATTCATATTAATTATCCACATTTTCATTCATGTATACTATTCATGTATACTCTATCATTTGTTATCATTTTCCGGTTATATGTGATAATAATAATCATATATCACTTAACCACATTATGTGTTCATGACATATTGCTCTCATGTTCACAATCATGTTTCAATTCGTTTACTTCATTTTCCATAATCATTTTCATGTTTCCATGAACACATCTTTTTGCAGCCTTTCATTTTCTACATTTTCCTTGTTTCATGCCTATTACATATGGCACTTCATATTTCCTGTGAAGTATGATGTATGTGGAATCACACCTCATTCATATTCTTATTCCTCTCTATGAATCTACTTACTTAGAAGTGAATCAATCCAATCGGATCATCCAAAACTAATGTTATGGCATTTTCATGCCAAACTAGTCGGTTTACCCTGATTACACTCAGAACAGAAGTTCGTATTACTAATTTTTCCGATCTTAACTTCATGTTTGAATCTAGTTCATTGTACTATTTTAAAGATACAAAAGTTAGGTTCTATTCCAATTGAATCACCCACCTGGAGCACCGAAATCAAGTTACGTCCAAACAACCCGATCTACTCTATGTTCAAAACTGGAACCAGAATTTGCTTAGCAGTACACGGCCCCACTTTGAGTGAATTTTTAGGCCACTTAGATAAGCACTTGGCGATGTTTATTCATTAAGTTTGTTCTCCTTGAAGTCTATTTACGTAGCCACTTCGAATCACTCAATCGGATAAGAAATGAGCAAGTTATGGCCAAAATACGCAAAACTCGGTCGAAATGTAGTGCCCATATCAGGTTGTACCGGTACATGTGTGACTTGTACCGGTACAAGTTGGCCAAAAACGACCAGAACACAATATGTACCGGTACAAGTTCAAATTGTACCGGTACAAGTGACCCGAAAGTGCCCAAAATGTGTATTTTTGTTCCATATTTCCATATTTTGATACCCAATCAACTCTACTCTTCAAACACACATCAAAAACACTTCTAATTCACCTTGTAATCTCCTTTCCATTCAATTCATCTCTCAATTTCATGTCTTTCTTCAAAACTCTTTCATGAATTCCTTCAAAATCATTCTAATATGGGTCACAACCCATATACAAATCAAACATGATGATTATTTAGGGTTTATTCTAAACCCTAGCTCAATTACTTATTTAACATGTATCAATCATTAAGAGAAGGATTTCCATACTATCTTCGAGCCATTTAGAGTTTTCCAACCCTACCAATAAATTTTGATTAGAAGAAATCCTAACAAACCCCAGATTTGGAACTTATAAACTTTTCTAGAATCCCATACGTGCTATGTGATCCATACAAAATCCAAGTTCCATACTCAAGGTTAGTAGTTCCATACCTTTTGGAGCTTGGCCTGCTTGCTCTTTCTGTTCCTCTTCTCCTCTTCTCTTCTCCTCCTCCCTTCCTCACGCATTTTTCCTCCCCTTCAAATGAGACCAACTTTGGTCTTTAAAACCCATGTTTTCAAGGCCATGTTTGGCCTCCAAATAAAACCCATTTTTAAGTTAACTTTCTTTATTTGCTTTTTAAGCCATAACTCCTTTCTATTTATACTCAAAATTTTCCCTATTTCATTTTCGCTCTCAAATCTTCTTAATCCATGTCGCTCCTGACAAATTACAATTTTGTCCTTAAGTTTTGTAACTTTCCGGGTCTCTCGTTTCCGTGGTTCGCATTTAACTCACGAAACAATCAAATTATACTTACAAAATACCCTAAACAAGTCCGATAACTACTAGGGTATATTTCGGGGTGTCACATTGATTTTGATTTTAATAGTTGTTTCATAACGCCCTGCCGCCGTGACTAACTCGATTGAACTCGACACGCATCTGGGCCTCGCTCTACCAAGCTGGTTTCTTGACTCCATTCCTGCAAGGCTGTGATGTCCTCCATGCACCACACAACTCCCATGGGTTAGTCTCTATGGCATTCGCGGTCCCTTGTTGTATAGTTAACTGCTTAGTCACCGTAAAACATGACAACTGCATTGTTGAGAACCTTCATTATCCGTGCCACCCACGCTTTAATGGTGTAGTTTTCCCTAGCTACCACTTGTATTAGTAGCAGCATCTTCTCTCCAAGATTTCTGCTTGGTCTGTGGTTTTCTTCATTAGTGCACCTCCAAATCGAGAGGCATCAATCATCGTCCCAGTCATTCTCGACCACATGTAATGTACGGATCTCGCATCCATCCGGTCGCCTCCGTGGTGTGGGCACTTCCTCGCAGTTCGTGGAAATCTATCCTGCGCCCTACCAGGTTCTCTCACTCTAGTTGTCCAAAAGTATTGATCTCACACGCTATGCAATTCTCGAAAGGAAAACTTGTCAGAATTTCGCACTAAATCGTTCCATGAAGTACGGAATCGTCGACTGCTAACCAATGCTCGTTTCTCTATCACCTAAGGAGAGTGGGAACAATCTCAACCTGAGTGCCTCTTCAGTAACCCCATTGTACTTGATCGTGTCGCAGACTTCGAGGAAGTTGTCGATGCATATTTGGATTCTCATGGTAATCCATGAAATAAGATGTTGCTCAAGCATCCGTAATGTGCCATCACTTCACCAAGTTGCTCGCTCGAACGGGTGGTCTTCGATAGCCGCTCCAATAACTCGTAGGTGGTAGGGAAAATTCTCCTAGCAACATAAATGGATCATCTGGTTGTATAAACGGCCTGGGTGCTTGATTCCTTCCGTTATTCCCATTTCTACCCCTATGTGGCTCGTTTTGCTCAATGCTAAGATCATGCTCTTCGTTGTTCTCCATGATTGCTAGATTTCTGGGTCATATGTTCTCTCGTTTCCTACAGACTGCAAAGTTCCTTTCTCTCTCTCGGGTCAGAATCAAAACGCATGTTGGTCAACCCGATCCCGGGCCGTCACACGCGCTCACGAAACCTTGATCGCAATCACACCTAAACGTAAAAGACCAAATTGACAAAGACTTGTAAAACAAATAAAAACAAAAATTCCAGAGTAATATCTAATTGCTTTATTCTCTATATCACTCTAAACCTATCCCCGGCAACGGCACCAAAAACTTGATAGGCCGAAAGCGCAGTGTGTATATATGTAACGCCTACAGGCGCAGCGCACGCCACACCCCAAGTAATATAGTGTACCTATGGTACCATATCGATTCACTGGGATATGTTGTTGAATACGTAGATTAGCTTGAATATTATTCAGATATGTTGTGTGAAAGAGTACTAGTGTCTGAATCTTAACTAAACTAACCGATCTTAATGAATTGATGTATAATGGAGACTAGGGGCTATGTCTCCCGCCACTTTCGATGGATTATGTCTCGAATATGATATTATTCACTTATTTATAACTTACCAATGCATAGGGTGATCTCAAGCTTACTAAATACCCTCTCGTTGTATCCGCCTATCTCGCTAGCAAAGGTTAAGTGTATCTCTACTCCCAACTCGACACCAAACAAGTTTAAATGCTCTAACTCAATTGCCACCGGATCTAATATCTCTATTTACCGAATCAACCGAAGGTTGCTCTACTCGGATCCCTGGGTATCCTCATCTCTCGAATCTCGGATCTCCAGTATAGTCATGCTAATGTTGGCCAGACATCACCATGTAAATGATTCACATAAATAAAGCAGATGTTAACAAATTATAAACAATTGAATAATATAAAATACTAATCTTTAATCCATGCAACGTGACAGGTTCAACAACACCCAGGTATAAATTCAGAACATACTGAATATGAGAACACCAATATTTAATTTATAAAACATCAGTATTTCTATCCAAAAAGAAGAAAAATACAAAATGATTGCTCTTCTCCAAGATTGAAGTCGTTGCTGTTATGATTTACGTGCCCTAGTTCGTACGCTCCTCGATCTCCGATCCCTCGAATTTTGGTTCCCTTTTTGCTTTTAATGATTGAGAGGTGCGTACCGACGCCGCGACGTTGAGACTCCCCGAGTTGCGCTGTTGACTCTCATATATGCTGACCTAACATCGCGACGCTGGGACTTCATGACGGATGTCGCGACGCTGAGACTCTCGCTGACGTGGGACGCCGACGCTCCAGGCCATCTTTACATTTCTCATCTCTCTACTCCGCATTCTTCCAAAAGCGCACTCCTTCTTTTCGCCGCATTCACACCAATTGCACAAATCAGATATCGAGCTACAAAATTACGGATTTAAATATAAAATAACGCTAAAAACATAAGACAGACGCGGGTATGACCTGAGTATTTCAACCACTCATAACATGCTAATGAAATTATGAGACTAATCTAAATAAATCCCTCAATTATTAATATTAAGGCTAACGTCTTCCACTAATATGGTGTGAACTTGAGTTCTTCTAGAATTGGGGTTGCTAGTTAAACCCAAGCCCTCTCTATAAGGAAATGTTCTATCCATGGACATGAGTTTTCCTGATTAGTGGGCCGGCCTTAACTAGACTCATCAGCTTGTTGGGCAAACCCAAGGTTAATGTTAGATAAAGACGCAGTTGGGTAAGTGTACATAAGATGTACACGCATCATGAGTTGATTACCCAATGATAGTGCACAAATCAACAGTTGATAGCACTAGTTTCGATAGTTGCATGAAATTGCAATTGGTATGGTCAAGATACCTACCTATTGACCCAAGGTGGCTTGTTGGGTAAACCCAAGGTCATTCTCGGTGATATTAGATATCGACCAACTAGAAGAACTTCCACATAGGTTCTCTTGAATCAATAGTGAGGGCTAACGATTCGTAATAAAATAGAGGGAGCTATAATGGGTAATTATCAAGCTGTAATAATCATGAATTTTATGTACAATCTAACATGATCTGTTTTACATCTAGGTTGTTAGAATCAAACAATGTCAACAATTGTGAACTCGCGATCAATAATGGATGCCGATGTTTTGATCGGGCCTAACTTCTTAGACTGGCTAAAGAATTTGAGAACAATTCTCAAAAGGTAAGGATGAGCCTATGTCCTTGTTGAGCCACTCCCTCAATCCCCAACTACTGATGCATCTGAAACAGTTTAGAGGGCATATCGTAAACTCCGTTGATGTTATGGCGTGGATTAATTATCCTCACCTCCATGTCACTTGAGTTTCAGAAGCAGTGTAAGACTATGGATGCATATTCCATAGTACGCTATCTAAGAGAGCATAATGAGAAGGCGAGAATTGAAAGGTTCAAAGTCCTTGAACTACTTTTTGGTTCCAAGATAGAGGAGGGGACATCCCTAGTGCAACATGCTTTGTAGATGTATGAATACATTGAGAGGTTGAATCAATTGGGTTATTGGATGGATTTTGAATTGATTGTGGACTTGATTATGACAAGTTTACCCCATAGTTTTGCACAATTTGTGCTTGACTATAGGATGAACTACATCATGTCCACCATACTCGAGTTAATCATCGTGCTCAAGATAGCTAAGAGAAAATTGGTCGAGAAGAAGGAAAAAGAGACTACCTCGAAAGAGACCCACTTCTATTAGGTCAAGTCGTCATTGGAAGAGAACTCAAGGCCTACATATTTGAAGAAGAAGGTGGTATGACAATTATCATCTTTAGGTATTTATGTCATTAGGATAATACTGTCTTTCTAACAACATATGGGTATATGATACCGCATGTGGCTCCATACATATGGATTGATATGCAAGGCCTGAGGAGAAGTAGGAAGCTCACAAAGGGAGTGTCCGACTTTCAATTGGGCAATGGTGCAAGAGTTGCAACTATTGCTCTATGGACTTATGTTTTGAACCTCCCCAGTGATCTTTGTTTTAAAATTTGATGATTGTTGTTATGTCTCAAATATCGATGAAGCAACATTTTTTTAGTTTATTTGAACAAAAAAGGTTTTCATTTATAATTTTTAACAATGGTTGTTACATTATGATGTCTTTTTTGCTGGTGGTACATTAAGCAATTGAATACTTATAAGACATGTCCAATCTAGTTTTAAATGTTATTGATAACAAAAGGCTATGGATGGGTAAACAAAATCATTACCATGGAATTGTCGCTAGCCATGCAAGTGAGAAAGCATAATGAGTTACACAAGTGGGATAGTTGGGTCATTTGCTTGGATTGTGATTCATTTGACACATGTGAATCTTGCTTGTTAAGCAAAGATGACTTAGTTGCCCTTGACTAGAAAGGGTGAGCGTGCCAATGGATTTTAGACCTCATACATACGGATGTATGTGGTCCTATGCCCATACATGCCAGAGGTGGTTTCATTTACTTCATGACCTTTATCAATGATTATTCATGATTTTGGTATTTGTATCTAATGGGATACAAATTTGAATCATATGAAAAGTTAAAAGAATTCGTGATATGAAGTATAAACGACTTCAAAGAAGTATCAAACCACTTAGATGAGATCCAAGTGGCGAATATTTAAGCCAAGAGTTTCTACATTATCTTTGGGATAATGAGATCTTATCCAAGTGGACTCCACCTTACATACTGCACCAAGTAGTGTTGTGAAAAGGACAAACTGAACCTTGTCGGACTTGGTGAGGTCTATGATGGGCAAGGCGGATCTACTCAAGTCACTTTAGAGGTATGCACATGAGACTACCATTTAAGTTTTAAACAAAGTCCACTTGTCACTGGAAAGTTACTTCATATGAGATATGGACAAAACAAGGAGCCCTATCTTCTTACCTAGTTGCTGGGTTATCCAGCTTATAAGAAGCAAATTTTGTCAGACAAGCTAGAAGCTAAGTCTGACAAGTGTCTGTTTGTAGGATATCCTAAGGAAACAATTGGATATTAGCAAAAGTTGTTTGTTTCAAAGTGTATAATCTTCTTAGAGAAAGAGTTTTTTCTAAGATAAGACAGTGGTAGCAAAGTTGAGCTTAGTGAAGTTGAAGATGCTCTTACAGACACATCTTATCTGACTAAACCTTAAGTTGTAATTCATGAAGATGAATTAGCAGCTGATCCTTTCGAAGCATAAGCGTCGTAGACAAGTAGAATGTATCGTCTGCAGAGATATGGATTTCTCATCAGTGAATAGTGGGGCGTATTGCTCACAGAGGTCGATGAGCCTACTACCTACAATGAATCTATGAATAGTTCAGAGTTTGACAAATGCGATATTTGAAGCCAATGGGTTCCAGATGGATTCCATGTGAATCAACAAAGCATGGATTCTTGGTCGAACCAATTCAAATGGATAAACCCATGTGGTGCAAGATTCAAAAAAAAAGATACACATGGAAGGTAATGTGATTACCTATAAAGATAGGCTTGTGGCCAAGTGTTATCGTCAAAGATAAGCAATTGACTATGACAAGACTTCTAGTCCAGTAGCTATGCTTAAATCCAAAAGGGATACTCCTTGCCATTGTTTTTCATTATGATTATGAGATATGGAAAATGGATGTGAAGACAGATTTCCTTAGTGGAAACCTATTCGAGGAAGTGTACATGACATAACTCGAAGGCTTCACACCTAGAAATGGCAATAAAGTATGCAAACTTTAGAGATCCATTCAAGGATTGAAGCAAGCATCTAGGAGTTGGAATATCCGATTTGATGAAACAATCAAAGAGTTTGGTTTCTCACAAAATTCTGATGAGCCTTGTGTGTACAAGAAGGATAATGGGAATGTAGTCAGACCCCAGTGTTATATGTGGATGGCATATTACTTAATGGAAATGACGTCTCAGTGTTACAATTGGTCAATATATTGATTATCCAAGAACATTCTCCATGAAAGACCTTGGAGAAGCAACCAGATCTTTGGGGATAAAGACCTATGGAGACAAATGAAGGAGGTTGCTTGGTCTTTCACAGTCTAAATACATAGCTTATATGCTGAAGAGGTTTGGCATGGAACAATCCAAGAGTGGATACGTTCCCATGTCAAATGGGATCAACCTCTCGAAGTCAATGTGTCTAAAGACACAAGATAAGATGAAACCCATGATTATGACCCCATATACTCACTATAGGGTCACAATGTATGTGCTATGTTATGTACTATATCTGTTATCATATGCTCTAAGTGTCACAAGAAGATACCGCCAACCCGTGAGGATCATAGGGTGGCCGTCGAGAATATTCTTAAGAACTTGAAAACGACTAAGGATGTATTTCGACACGGAGATGACAATCTATTGTAAGATGTCGGCATTAATCTGATAGAGATGAAATAAAAATCTCAATCAAGCTAAATTATTCACATCAATGGTGACACGCTTAGTATGGAGAGTTCCAAATGTGAGTTGACCGTGATTCTATAATCAAATAGAGTACATCATTGCTTCCAATGGCAATTTAAGATGTGGTTTTGATAAGGTAGTTCATTTATGAACTAGGAGTGGTCCCTAACATTGTAGATTCGAAAATATATTATTGGGATGACAATGGAGCCATTGCGAAAGCAAAAGGAACCGTGGTCTCTTCAAAGGTCTAAAGTAGTACTCATGGTGATGCCATTTGATTTGAGAAATCTTTGGTGATCATGATGTGAAGATAGAGAAATGCCCACATATCATAATGTGCCTGATCTCTAAGCTAAGCCATTTTCCCCGAAGCAAGCATTTATCTACATCTCTGCTACAAAGGCAAGGAGACACAGCAACTCCACTTTAGTGGGAGTTTGTTAGAGAAGTGCTCCAAAGGCAATCGCTCAGCACTTCGCACGAGACATTACAAATTGTTTAATATGAAAGGCTTCACACTTGATATTCATACATTGAATTGATATAAATCTTTAATCGAATAAATGAAGTCCATGTTACATAATATAGCATGAAGGAAATCATGATGAGATCATGATAATAAGATTCCTATCATGTGCAATTATGTTAGTATCTAAATTATCTCCTTGTCATAGATTAACTATAGACTTAACACGTTAATCCCATAGACTAAAGATGTCATACTCCTTGATTGGATCAAGTAGTGGATCTTATAAACTATGATCATGATTTGATTAGAATTGACATGTGGATGCTTGCTAAGACTAGCTAAGTACATTGGAGACCTTCCATGAGACAATCATATGGATTATCTATTTAAATGTAGATGATTGTATCATCATAGCAATGGCATGTATTCTTAAACTTGATAGTGCTTAAGGATATCTTGGATGTTGATTCTATACTTTGACCTCGATCCATGTTGCCTCTTAGAGGTCACTCTTTGAGTGATAGTCGAGTATAACTCGAGTATTCAAGCGTAATCACATGTTAACAGTAAAGGATTTGCCACTCCAATAGAGAGAGTATACACAGGATGCTGCAGTAGTCTATCATCTCTCAAAGAGAGGGGCACTTTAAACATTTCCATGAGTTAGGGTTTTCCTATAAAAGGACCTTTATGGAAAACCCAAATAAGACAAAGCCATTTTGGTCACTCCTCTCATGAAAGGTGTTCAAGAGAAACAGAGAGAATGTTCTTTAAGAACAACTCCTCTTGGTGGGATAAGGTTTTGGCATTCCTCTTCGGATCGAGACTTCATAATCGGGACTTTTCCAAGACCGTTGTCTTAGAGGTTGTCGCTCCACCGTGTTGGGATACCGTTAGAGAACCCAGACTTGGTTCGCTTTCTTTAGCTCACGCTCCCGACCATCGATCGGTTCAAATCGACATAAGGTAATTCTCGCATTGATGGTATTGAATATATCATTTTATCCCTATGTTTTTATGTAGGATTTTGTAGTTTTTAGTTATAACAAGTGTTCTAATGTTCTAAATGCTTATCTTGTTTGCAGGTCATCCCTCGGGAGAAATGGAAGAAAAAGGGAAAATAATCAAGCAATTTGGACAAGGAGCGAAGAAGTTATGCAAGTTGCAATCTACGGTCGGGACATGAGAAATTCATGGTCCTGACCACAACACCTCATGGTCGTGACCACAAACCACTTCAGCAGCCACTGCAATTCAGTACTTGCAACGTGGTCGAGACCATAAAGCATTCATGATCGCGACCACGCGACTTTTCAACCTAGCTATTCTCCATGTTTTAGGCTAATTTCAGCCCACTTCTCTAATGTGCATTTAAGGGTACTTGAGACAATTTAAGGGGTTGAATAGAGGCCTCTGACGGGAGTGAAAGAGGAATAAGCTCTCTAGGTTCAACCCTGTAAGTGCGCTTTTGTGAGAAGAAGATTGAAGCAAGAAGATTAATTCTTTTTGCTTTTAGTTCTTTCTTGGTTTTTCTAGGGTTGTAGATGGGTATACCCTGATTTATGTATTTAAATAAGGGGTTTATATTTCAATTGATATTTGAGGCATTTTGTAGTTAATCAAGCTCTATTCCATTCTTAATGTGCATTGATGATTACCTACCATTGATATGTGTTATGGTTCAATTCGAGATTTGAGAAGTGAGAGTTGGATTAGACATGGGTTGAACTTCACTTTTCACTATAGTTTAGAGATATTTATGGGTCTTGTATGGTAGATTAGATCTCTCAAGTGTATTATGCTCTTGTATTAGTTGAGTAGAGATGCAAAATACCTAAGTCCTAAGAGGAGAATGTGGGTCATCAAGAGAGATTCACATGTGTAATAGTGAGGCTTACCATAAATAGGTGATTAGAATATTAATTGGGAATAAAATGGTCCATAATGATAAGGATTAATCACAAATCTAACCCTAGGCTTTTCCTATTTTATTTATATATTTGCATGATAGATTAGGATTTTTAGTTGTTTTCTTATTTCTACCATCAAATCCATCATCCAGATAAATTTAGGACTAGGATAATTTCAGTACTTAGTAACCTAATCCTCGTGGGATCGACACTCTTACTTTTCACACATTATATTACTTGAGGTGACGCGTGCACTGCGTACACAGTTTATTATTCATTATCACACGCATTCGCCGCCATCGTTTTTAGCGCCATTGCCGATTAGTATTTTACTAATATTGATACTAAGTAGTCGTTTACTTGGATACTTCTTTGCTTGTTTTATTTTATTTTAGTTGTTTAAACTACTTACATTTTTCTATTTTATTTTATATTTTTTCTTTTTATAGGTTATTTTAATAATGGACTATTTCAAGGAATTGACAACTCCAAATATCCTCTTAATCACCAACTAAGAATGAGGCAAATGGCACGTGAGCATCATCAAAGAGTGACAAATCAAGTGAGGAGTCAAGTGTGGAAACCATATGAGTCGATAGATCATGTTCAGTATGGAGGTACCTCATACTTGAACAATCAATACCTTAGATGAGACTATCACCCAAACACCTCATGGAACACAATTCATAAAACTCTCTAAACTCCACAAGTCCAAAGATCAAGCTTGGAAGAAATCATGGCTGAAATGGCTAATCTTAGGGGTGAAATGGAAGATTCTAGAATTCAAATGGCTGAAATGAAAAGAAGTCAAGCTGAATTAGCCATAGCTCAAGTTGAATTTTCAAGATCAATGGCTGATATGGACTATTCTCAAGTCGGTTTGCCAAGGTTTCATGTCCAAGATGAGAAAATATCACCTTTACAAGAGACAATGACAAACCTAGAGGCAAACATGGCTTAACTTAGAAGATCTCAAGCTCAATTCATGGAGGAGGTGAACAAACCTTCACAAGAGGAGTCAAATTTCAAAAGTGAAATGCATGAACTAGCCATCACAATGGCTAATTTGGCTAAGTCTAGGGCTAAATTTTTTAAGGAAGAGACAAGGATCAATGTTCAAATCCAGCCCATACCACTCGAAAGCTTAGACAAGGATATGACTCCAATGGCCATTTCTTTTACTCAATCCACAATTAAGAAAGAACAATCTCTATAAGAGAAGGGAATGAGTGTACAAGAGCTAGTGGCCAAATACATAAATGAGGGAGAAATAATGGTTGGAACGCTCCTTAAAGGACAACAAAGAACTTTTCCATCCAATCTTGGAAGGATTAAAGAAGAAGACAACTTGCACTATAATGAAGACATCTCCTCAAGGAACGATAAAGAACTTGAGAAGCTTTAAAGAGTGGAGAATGATGCACAAAAGTGGAAAGCCTTAGTTGCAAAGGAAGATGAGTCAACTTCTCCGAAATCACATGAAAGGACAAGAGAAGAAGTTGTAAAGACCATTCCGGAGATGGCTCCATAGGGTGAGATGTATGAGGAGTTCAGTACCATAAAGTAACCCCCATGTCTAAGGTGGAAGAGAGCATTATTAAGTTGATTAAGGAAATGGAAGCTACAATTGTGAGCCAAAAATAAGAAAATCTAAAAAAAAATAATGATCTTGAACTCCTATGTGCTCAAACTGCTAATTGAGCACAACTATCAATTCTTCGAAATGGATGGAGGAGGGAAATACCAACCTTTCCATAATTGGTAGAGTCAAGCTGGACTCTAGAAAAACGGATCAGCTTCTTAGGAGGTTGTTGACCAATATCCTAACACGGCTACCAAAGACAAACTAAAATCCTCGGCAACGACGCCAAAAACTTGTTGACTTTTATACGTCTAGACAAAATTTACCAAGTAATTAACATTGCTGACCAAAGACTAACTAGAATTCCTAGAATCAAAGCCAAAAACTTGTTTGACTAATTTTTGTGTAGAATATGTGTTTGTCCTTTTTGTAAAATGGATTCATTAAAAATTGTGTTTGATCTAAATTATCAGTAAGTGCAATGTGTCGCATAAAGTAATAAAAGTGGATTTTTAAGTCTAGATATCGTTCCCACAAGGATTGATGATAAATCAAAAGACTAACTACCCCAACTACTCAAGATCCTTACTATTTGAACTCCATTGTTAAATGCATGAGAGACTCCAATAAAATAAGTCACTAAAGTAATTTCATTAGTATACATACAAAAAAAAAAAAATTAATAAGAGTGGATTTGAGAGTTCACTGAAAGAGACAACACCGAAATACGATGAATGATTTTCAATTTCGCATCCTTTAGTCATAGCTAAACCATTAGTTGGAAAGTTGAACTTGTCAAAGCATGCATTGTTTATAATATGGATTTCTCCCCTAACCATACCTTTCATTAATTAGAGATTCATGTTCATTTTTTATTCATGGATCTAATTAGTTACTTGTAAGATATAATCCTCTTTTTAAGATCTGTGTATTTTTCATTTTCAGTACTTCACACTCAAATCTTAGGACTGAAGAATTCTTGCCCTTATAGACAGGATATTACAAACCTTCTCCAATTTAACTGGCACCTCATCCTTCAATTCTAATGAAATTCTTCATATCCTTGATTAGATCTATGATAACACAAAGATCGTAATCATTTCATCGCAGTTAGGAGAAACCGGTATTAAACTAATATTTCCTCCAACTAACCTCACACAATGAGTAAGTTAGTGATCTATCTAAGTAATCTTTCAGAGTTCATTAGTTCCGAAGTATTAGTCTACCATACCCACAAGGAACCGCCCGTACCTCAAGATTTCCTTCCATCTCGTGTCACGCAGGGCTCCTCCTCAAATCGCAAGCAAGATACGCCTCCTTGTTTTTAGGTACACGATACAAGTACTTTGAACAATTAAGTTAAAAAATAATACCAATCAAATAAATTCAAGATTTCCAACTAAGGCGTTCTTCCACTTTGTGCAGAAAAATAACAATCACCATCAACCCATTCCCATAAGGAGCTTAATCTTTCAAAATTGGTTCACACATATCAGTGACTAACTGGTAAGGAAAATTCACTATAATTGTGAACAAACTAATAAATGAACTTCAGAATTTTCCAAAAATCCATTTAAAATAGAACAGTAGTGAAAGAGAAATTTTACAATAAATTCCAGCTCGAAGCTGCACATCAGTTTATTACTCAATTCCATAAATTTAACAGAAACTAACTAAAAACTATGCTAAAACAAGATCTACTAAAAAGAAATAAAGATAAAAATAAAAGAAAAATAATATACAAAGAGTCTTCAACTACCTAGAAGTCCTAAATTTTAATATGTGTGTACAAGGCTCCTAGATAAAAAGTATTTATAGAGCACTCCAAGGTGCAAATTGATCCTAAAATATTCGCCCAAAAATACGCTTTCATGGACAAAGAAAGTTCTGTCGCGACATGGTTCTTATCTTTGTCACCCAGCTCTTGTCGTGGCTTTCAGTTTTCTATCATGACATATTTTCATGCTATCTTCTTCGATTCTGTCGTGACATAATTTGACTTTGTCGCGACATAGTTCTATTGATGTTGTATGCCTTATGTCACGATTACGGTTTTTCTTTGTCCCGACGTAAATTTCCTCCTCCGGCTCTTCAACTTGTTGCAATACCTTACCATGTTGCGACATTCTTTCTATTGTTATTCTCAATTTATATGTCGCGATGCACTTTTCTTGTCAGACAAAGTTTCTCCTAGTAGCATGGATTTCATAATACACAAACATTTTCGTCGCAATGTAGTCGTGTTGCCTGTATTGTCAGCAGATTGAACTCTATGTCGAAACAGACTCTTCCATGTCATAATGTAGCCTTCTTTACTCCTGTTGTCACAACTTTTGTTGTAACATTGAATCCTTTGTCGTATCAATTTGCCTCGCTCATCTCAATTTCTTTTTCCATTTTTTATTGTGACATAAAACATCTCTGTTGCGATAGAAATCTCTTACTCAGCAATTTTATTATTGCGACATAATCTTCCTTTGTCGCGACAGAGATTTATGCCTTCAGTTCTTTATTCTATCGCAACATGAGTTTTTGTGTCGCAACATTCTTTTTGTAATTTTCTCAACTTCTATCACGAAAATATTTGTCTTTGTTGCGACAAAATTCACCTCAGCCTCATGTTGTATTTGTCTCCTATTCTTGGCTCTGAATGTTATGTCGCGACATAGTTTTCTTCTATTGCGACATAAAATTTGCCTTGGTCTTGACATACGCTGAATGTCTATCGCAACATAGAAATTCTTTGTCAAGATAACTTTGTCATGCCTTATCTCATTGTTCTCCTATTTTCTATCGCTGATGTAGCTGTCTTTGTCGCAGTTCATATAATATCTTCATTTCTTATGTCGGCCAAAGATTCGAAATGTTATGCACATAATTCCACTGCAATTTTCTTTATCAATGTCGTGACATACTTAATATCGTGACATTCTTTTTCGCATTCACCATGTCGTAACATGTACCATTGTCGTGATAGAAATTAGTCAGTCTATCTCAAATTGTGTTGCGATAGTCTTCATTTCTGGCTTGTGCTCAACTTGATCCTTGTTGCGACATATGCTATGTCGCAAGATAATTTGTCAGACCGGGCCAATTTTTCGCTTCGCTATAATTTCTCTATTTTTCATACAAAACTCGCAAAACAAAAAGTTCAGTGAATATTCTTAATTTAGCATTAGAATGAATCATAACTTCTAAAATGATAAATTAAAAATGAATTAAAAATCACGAGTTTAGGACCCATCAAAATTCCCCCAACTTAAAGTTTTGCTTGTCCTCTAAGCAAAGAAAAAACGTTTTCTCAAACAATTTGTTAGCTTTAATTTTTAAGAACATTTTTCTAGTAGAATCCACAATTTCCATAGGATCATAGGTTAGTTGTAAAGTTATTTCTAAATATGTTTTCAAACTTAATCAGAAGATTTTTAATTAAGTTCACTAAATAGCCAAATAAATTATATTCACCTGATTGTAAGTATGTGATGGTCTTTTCTTTTCCTTAGCGTATTATTTAATCTTTTTGGGATATTACTCATAGCAAACTTCTCCTTATTCCCTTAAAGTCTCATATGCTTGTTTGTCATATTAATTCCACTAATGTGCTTATACCACCTTAGAATCAATTAGGTCTTTAGGCTTATAATGTGAGGCTTAGGTAATTGGGTAGATAACATGACAATTTAGGCCTAATTTTCTTACCTAGATTTCACTACAACTTGACATACTCTGCTCGCATATGCATTCTTGACTTTTCCATTTATGTCACAACTCTCTAACCCTCCCATTTAATTTTTCTCGTATACTTTTTGGTCAGGGTATTTTTCTTCACCATAATCGTAATTATAAGCTTTCCTCCTTATCCTGAAGCTTTTCACTTTCATATTCTATTAACGCCTTAGGAATATTGCCAAATGTTTTTTGTCTTTTAAGCTTTCTACCTCCCTTTAATGAATCCTTGGGTCAAGAATCCCATATCGCTGTCATTAGGTACAGTGTCAACACCCTAAGAGCTTAATTGTTCAAGGAAGAAGGCTACAAGACAAAACTTATTCCACCTTCATACTTTTCTTCACAGCCTTCATCTTTTCATCTTTCCTCATCACAATGGATTTTCCTGTCTCAACCCTTTTTATCATTTTTTCACAATTTGAAATAATATTCCCCCAAACTTGTTCTCTTCCATTATTACTGTATTTGTCATGTAATCTGGGAAAATCAAGGTTCTTTACTATAGGATTATATTCAAGGGAGGAACTATGCTTTTCAATTGCTGCTTAATGATGAAAATGGCTATTGGCTCAAATAAGGTACTAAGGTGTATGCTTACGCGCATATTATCATGAGACTTTGAAAGGATAAATCTTCCAAGAATGACCTATATCATTTCCTGTTAGTGGTATAGCTTAGGATTTACCCTTGACTAACAATCTAACAAGTTCTAGGACATTTGGAGATTTAACTGTGATGGATCCCAAAAGATGTCCCTCACCTTAGCACAATATGCTTCAAAGATATCATGACCATGCAGATTTATCAAGGATTCTAAGAATCAAACCATTTACAAACATAATTACTAGTCTTATTTGTTCCATCACTTGTTACAATGTTCCTTATTCTTGAAGTTCAACACATTCATTAATATCCTACAACTTTCCCTCGTCTTATTCCTATCCCATTCATCTATCCAATTCTTTGCTCGTTCCTCGATATGTTGTTATGCTATTTTTATAAGTTAACAAACACAAATTAACCATTCCTCAATTCAAATGCAATAGTATATAAACATTTCATAATTCCACAATCTATTCAATTATACCAAACACCGCACAATAATCGCTATTTTAACTCAGAAACTGCATTCCATTATTTAACAAACCATTCACTGAAAGTCATCAACTTTCAATTATTTAAAGTAAAATAAAGAAAATACAAATAAGACACACAAGAAATGAAAAATGAGAGTGAACACCAATTTCTACCAAGGGAATTTTTTTATTTAATTTTTCAGGTATGAGAGATTAGGTACAAAGAGGAAAATGTAGCGAAGAGCAAGGTATTTCTTCATGCCTATGGAGTGAAACTTATTCACTCGCCCAAAGTTGTAACTGGGCCGAAGGTGAGAATCGAATCTCAACTCGTGCTATTTCCTTTGATGTTCCTTTGTATAGATACCAAAAGCATCTCGCTTCTACAATGTGTTCTTTTCCATGGCATCATCTCTCCTTTCCTTCATGATTTTATTAGTCACTATCCCTCCCGAAATGATCCGAGATGAAGGAATGTTCCTGTTTAAGCTCTTCACTTAATTTGCTCTTATTTCCCATCCTAAGCCTTCCATTCTTCATCTCTCTCGCTCCGAGTGCCCTTCCATTCTGATCTTTTTTCACCAAAGATCCATGCAGATTCATCCCCCGAGCTGAAGCCGGGACTTTAGCCGTGTCAGTCTCCTCTCTCCTCGCATTTCTCTCTACCTCATTGCTCCCAACATTTCCACGCCCAATATGGTTACCTTGAGGTTTTGAGCTTCTTGCTTGTTTCAGATGGACTTATCTCACCTTGGGACATTGCCAAATTAAGCTTGCAATCAAGCCTATCCCCTATTCTCGCTTCGGGCCGTAGTATCAATATGCATTTGATTGATTTCTATAATCTCTTTCTTTCTTCCTCGTAGCTTCAAAGCCTGTAATTTTCTCTCATTTCCTCTTGTTTTTAGCCCCTTGGTGATCCTTGTCAATGTTAAGGGTGAGGTCTTGGGGCAATTTTCTTTTTCCTCCCAGTCTCTTTCCACACCACCTAAGATGCAAAGCCTAGTGCGACAAATGGTGGAATCAAATTCCTTATAGCCTCCTTTGTAATAACTCATAATTGAGTTTTCAATAAGTTTTCCAACGCTTAACTTGTAGCCCTTTAGGATAGCATACAACAAAACTGCTTCCTTCTCCCTGATTGTACATAAGTTCTTGGAAGGTAAAATGAATGAACATAAGAAATAAAACCACACCTTTGCTTGTTCAGTCAATGTTCCTCTGGAGATGGACTCGTGTGGGTTTTTCTTGGTTGAATTCCACTTTTCCTGCTATCCGTCACAAGTCTACAATCTTGAAGTCGGGGTCTTCACTCAGCTTTCTTGAATCCGACCCATTCTTCCTCTCTTGAAGATTGTACGTTTGGTCTATCTCAAGCCTTCCGTTGAAGGAACCATTCGCCCTAACATAGACCCGCTCAGATTTCATTCCCACCATATTCGCATAGAATTCCTTCACCACATTTATGAACACAAGAGCCTTATGCTCATAGAATAAATTCCATCCCTTGCTCTCAATGACTTCTTGGAAGGGAGAAATCAACTTGTTAAAACCTCTCTCTCCTATGAAGTCTTTGTGCTATAATTTATCCCTCCAAGTGAAATAAGCCTGCTCTGAGACCCAGTCGCTGTCTTTTTTCTCCATCAAGCCTCGCTCTGCTTCTTCCCCGCCTCCTCTCCTTCCTTTTTTCTTGATTCTTCCACCGGCTGCTCGCACCGCTCTCTTCTTCTGCCCCTCGCTTCTCGCTAAGTCGCTAAACCGCTCTTCCTCCATCTTTGTATATTCTTCCATGATTCGCTAGGCTTGAACTAGGTTCTTCGGCTTAGACATTGTCAGAAAAAGGCTCTAAGGTTCTAAGGTTTTTCGCAAGGAGGGGAAGAGATTTGGGGTAGATGAGAGTGAGTGGTTTGATGGTTTAATGAGGCAAGTGGCTTTTCAGGTTTCAAACATGATCTATTTATAGGCTCACCATTGTCAGGTGATTTTCATTAAATGACATGACAAGAACTAGCCTAGGGTTCAATCCCTTTTTAATTTTATGTCACGACATAAAATGGTGTTGTCGCGACATATTTTGAAATTAATTAAAACAAGGTCAGTCCTTTGTTGTGACAGAGGAAAAATTGTCGCGACATCAAATGTGATGTTCAAGCTTACTTATGTCACGACAATGAGAAATATTGTTGTGACAGAAACTTTCCTTATAATATGTGAATCTAAATATCCGCGTCATATTAATAAAAGAAAGTATGTCACGACACAAAAATTTGATGCTCAAAACCCATATCGCCATACGTACAAAAAATATATCGCGCATAATGTTTTCTCTTCCAAACATAGGTTATTTACAATTATGTCAGCGATTATTAAATCATGTCATGACGCACTTTCCCGTGACTTTCAAAAGGTTTGGTCTCAACCCTTGTCGTGACATAAAGAAACAATGTCGCGACCGAGTTTGGCAATAATGTCGTGGATGTAGAGAAAGCATGCTGCAACATTGAACTAAAATTTTATTGCACAATTTTCATTTTGAAATTGCCACATTCAAAGCAAGGTGTATTCACTCATACCAATTGTGAACATACTTATGAAAACACATCTAACTATCTAAGAACCTTAATTCAAGTATGAACAATCACATTTCATTTCTTCACCAATATAATTCATCAAGATATCCAGGCAATGCATCCAAGCAATGAGCAAAATGAAGCTATTTACAAATTTTCTGCTCAGAAACAAACTTCAATTGTGCATTATCACAAAGAATGTTAGGGGAAAAGAACCCCTTGCATAGACTTCATAAAGTGATTTTTGGAGAAAGAATGCTTCCAATTAAAATTTATCTCTAATATAGATTCATTGTCCCGAAAATACTAAACAAATTACAAAATAAATCTCTAGAAAATTAAAACTAGTACTTCAAAACATACAAAATCTAAAAAAATTAAATATAACTATAAAATTAAAATTTCGCTGTCGCTTCTTAAGAAGTTACTCATTAATGTCTTTAGCTGACATTTGCTGGCAGAATACATCTTTATTTCAAAAAATTTCTTTTCTTCTTTCTCTAAATCAGACTTCAACTTCACTTGTTCCTCCACCCTTCGCCACTTCAAAGTTACCGCAGACACTTCTTCAAATTCCCATCAGGTCACTCTCAGAATGAACTGACCCATTCGTACGGATAGGGCCAACTGCCCTACCCGAGTCTCCAGATTCTTCAAAGAGGCGTTGGTATTGGCCTAAAACATAGTTGTGTTTGCATGGAATGCTGCTAGCTCAGCAAACTTTTGCTCATGTATGTTCAGCAGCCTATTATTTTCACCCATGAAAGTAAACATCTGGTCCTCAAAGGAATTAGATCTCCTTTGCCCCTGATTTTTTGCTCTTTGTCTTGCTAGCGCCACGTCATACTGCTGGAACCCAAAAAGAGGCATGATATTGTTGCAGATTTTGTTCAAGTATTTGACCTTGCTGTGCTCCTCCTTCACATGAGAAATTCTCATGGTTCCTTACGCCAAAGGAAGTGATGGTAACTCGAGGTCGTGGCTTAAAAGTGTAACTCCTATTAGCATTAGGTATTGTGCCTCCTCAACTTGATAGAACCATCGTGGGTTAAAGTCCTCATTAGCACTTCTTTTCTTTATCTTCCTTCACCCATCGTCTCACTTCAAGTGTCGTGGTGTATCTCTTTCTCTCTCATTTTTCCAAGTCGTTCATTAATGCATCCAACTTCGCTTTCTATGGCGTCATCCGATTAAGCCTTCACTACACCACTCCTTCGGGCATGCCGCCGCCCGTGAAGCTTCATATGAAGCCTTGTAGTTGCATTTGGCAAGGTCTTCAATCAGCTGCCTTGCCTCCTCAACAGTTCTTCTTTTGAAAGCCCCACAAGAGGCTACACTATACCATTCGAGGTACACCACCGAATGGTAGAAAATATTCATCTGAGTGGTTAGATCTATTCCATGCACAGGGCATCTTTTTAGTGGTCTCTTGTATCTCTCCCATGCATTGTAGAGACTTTCATCCTCCCCCTATTTAAAGACTATTATTTCTCATATTCTTTCAAAAGTCAAGGCTGGGGGGAAAAATCTTCTCATATAGGCCTCCACCAACTCTCCCCAATTTGTCACTGATCCAACAGGTAGTGACTCAAACCAAGTTGCTGTCACATCTCTCAGTGAAAAGGGAAAGAGCTGCAGCCTGATCACTTCTGGTCTCACCCCATTCAACTTGATTGTGTTATCCATTCTCATAAATCTTCCCATATGTTCATTGGGGTCTTCACTGGGATGCCCAAAGGAACTCCGACAAGACATCATCGTGATCGTAGCCGGCTTGAGTTCAAAATTGTTGGCTTCTATGGCAAGCTGTCTCACAACAGAATACTCATCTTGAATAACATGCCTCCAAAAGTCCTCCATCGTCATTTGCCTTTGAGGTCTTTCAAGTCAGCTTCTTGGAATAGGTTGCATTTTCTTTGATTTTCCATACTTATAGATTCAAAGACTATAACTTTCTCGATTCCTTGTTCTCTCAATTTCAGCATCCAAAGGCAACATATCTACTTTGGTTTTATGTGCATTTAAAATCTCTCCTCAAATAGAACACATCAGATCAAATTAAATATGGGAAACAATTATATCCGCTTTCCATAGAATATTTTGGGTAAATTTTTACTACCATCAAGTATTAAACTATTTTTGAGATTTTATTTTTATTATTTTTCGATAAAATAAAGAAAAATTTCCAAATTAGTAATTCTCTCTTTGATTAGAATATTGTTCTATAAATTCATCAATCAATCCTCGGCAACGGCGCCAAAAGCTGACCAATTTCTGACACTCCGCCACAAAGACTAACTAAAATCCTCGGCAACGACGCTAAAAAACTTGTTGACTTTTATATGTTTAGACCAAATCTACCAAGTAATTAGCATTGCTGACCAAAGACTAACTAAAATCCCAGGCAACGACGCCAAAAACTCAAACAATATATTTTATTATGTAAGAACAATCAAATACAGATAGAGTTAACAGCTGGGACTTTCATCATAATCATTTCATCAGAAATAGGAGAAACATTTGAGAAATTAAACTCGATGTTTCCCTACAACCTCACACAATGAGTAAGTTGGGCAATCTATCTGAGTAATCTTTCAGAGTTCATTAGTTCCGAAGTATTAGTCTACCATACTCACAAGGAACTGTTCCGTACCCTCAGGATTCTCCATTTATGTGTCACGCAGCGCCCTCGAAATCAGTTAGATACGCTCCTTGTTTTGGGTACAATACTAGTACTTTGAACATTTGGGTTAAAAACAATACCAATCAAATAAATTCAAGATTTCCAACTAAGGCGTTCTTCCATTTTATGCAGAAAAATAGCAATCACCATCAACCCATTCCCATAGGGAGCTCAATCTTTCAAAACTGATTCACACATATCAGTGACTAACTGGTAAGGAATTCATTGTAATTGTGAACGAACTGAAATAAATGAACTCCATAATTTTCTCCAAAAATCCATTTAAAATGTACGTTATTGAAAGATAAATTTACAATAAATTCCAAAATGGGTTTCACATCACCTCATTACTCAACTCTAGAAATTAAACATGTACCACCAAAACTATGCTAAACAAGATCTACTAAAAGGAAATAAAAGATAAAAATAAAAGAAAAATAATATACAAAGAGTCTTCAGCTACCTAGAAGTCCTGGATTTGCGGAAGCTGCGAAAAGTGCCCTAGATGTGTCTATTTATAGAGCTCTAAATGATGGGCTGCACTTCAAGGCACAAATTGTGGATCCCAAAATTTCTAGCCCAAAATGGTCGCTTTGTCATGACAAAGAAAGTTATGTCAAAGGACATGGTGTTCTTATCTTGTCGCTCTCACCTTCGCCTTCGCCCTCGCAGCTTCTTCTCGCGACATATTTTCATGCTATCTTCTTTGATTCTATCGCGACATAGTTTTGTTGATGTTGTTTGTTTTATGTCACGACATGGTTGTCTTTTGTTGTGACAGAAATTTCCTCCTCCAGCTCTTCAACTTTGTTGCTACACAGTTTCTCCCAATACATGATTTGTCGTCGCGACTGCACTTTTTCCTTTCACGCTACAGAGTTGTGCTGCCTCAGATTGCTGAGATGCTGGAACTCTATGTCGTGACATACTCTTTCCATGTCGACGTAGTCTTCTTTACTCCTTGCTGTTGGCCAGCCTTGTTGCAACGTTGAATCCCTGTCGACAAATCCTGCCTCGCTCATCTCACTTCTTTCCATTTTCTCGTCTCAAAGATAAATCTTTACTCAACACCTTATTATCGTGTGACACACCCTTTGTCGCGACAGATTTCTACCTTCATTTCTATTTGTCGCAACATGAGTTTCGTGTCGTAACATTCTTTGTACTTCTTTAACTCGTCAGGACAATATTCATTGTCGCTAAAAAATCTTCACCTCAACCTCATGTTGTATTTCCGTCACTTATAAAACTTCTTCTATCGCGACAAAGCCTTCTTTTTGTCTCCTATATGCATTCATGGCTTTTAGAATGTTGTGTCATGACATAGTTTTTTCTTTTGTTGTGACATAAAATTTCCTTTCGTCTTTGACATACGAATGCATGTTGTAACATAGAAATTCTCATCATGACAACTTCACATGCCTTATCTCATTCTTCCTATTTTCTATCGCGACATAGTTGTCTTTTGTCGCAATAGAGTTAATATAATATCTTCATTTCTTTTGTCGCGACATAATTCCACTTCAATTTGCTTGATCAATGTTGCGACATAGTTTGGAATATTGCGACATTCTTCTTCATGAACTTCTCCAGCTATGTCTTGACATAAAAATTCATTGTCGTGACAGAAATTAGTCAGTCAATCTCAAATTGTGTCATGATAGTCTTAATTTTTGGCGTATGCTCAGCTTGATCCTTGTTGCGACACACTTTTGCTGGTTATATTGGAATTATGTCACGACATAGTTTGTTGCACTCCACTATTTTTTCTTCGTTTTGCCGGAATTATCTATTTTTCATACAAACCTCAAAACAAAAAGTTGGTGAATATTCCATAATTTAGCACTAAAATGAATGATAACAGAAAAATGGATTTAAAATAGATGAGTTTAGGACTCATCAGAGGCACCCTAAGCTCAATAAGTTCTCTTTTCCTTTTCCATTTCTTAGTGAATTTTGAGTTTGTTGCCGAATAAATCTCTATTTCTGTTTAATATCGCTTTTTCTTTGTTTTAATGTGATTTTTCAGGTTTTGGAGTGACCCAATGTTGGTTATATGTGGAGAATATGAAAGTGAGGTTATACCATTCGAGGATTAAAAATTTTGAACAAGAGTGTCTAGTTTCAAAGATCCTCCCTCATTTCACTTCATATAATTCTTCCTATTTTCAAGCCTCCCTTCATTTGGAACTAAAGCCTAATCCCTCTAAACACCTTTTTGCACTCATTGAAAATTTCAAGCTTTATGGAGAAGAAGTCACAACTCACATTTCAAAAGCGAGTCATATTCATGGGAGCAACTTTCGGAGGCTTGATCACCCTCAAGGGAGTTCTCATTAGCTCTTCATGCTTTTGTTTCACATTGAGGACAATGTTTAATTCAAGTTTGGGAAGTTGAATTCAAGTTTTGAATTCAAAAATCTAACTTTTGTATCTCCTTACCTATTTTAGTTATATTTTTTCAGTTTTTCGATTGTTATTTGCATGTGCTTTTCTTTCTTTTGATTATTTTGTGTTTCATATGAGTTGGTCAGCCTAGTGTTTGTTTTGAGAATGCTTTATTTGTGCTCAAATTGTTTTTCTTTCTAGTCAAAATTGGGATACCATTGCAATTATTTGATTCAGATTTGAGTGCATCTTTGGTTGTGGAAGACTCTGGCATGAAGAGCTCCTCTTTTTTTTTTTTTTTTTCAAGAAACCATTTCAATGAAACTTGTACACACACATACCAGGCTCCCATTTATATACCCTGATTCCGACTCCTTTTTCTCAAATTGAACTTCCCTTGAGAAACCTTAACTTCTATTGTGGTGGGACACCTCAATAAAGAGGATTGCCAATGTGCCCCAACAAAACCAAATAAAACAAAATAAAAAGAGAAAAATAATGAAAAATGAAAATGAAAAAGAAAAAGCAAAAAATGTCAAAAAGAAAGATATAAGTGAGTTTACTTACAAGTAGGTGCTAGGGTTTTCTAGTTGATTGTTCGGGATGATGTTTGAAGGGAACTTAATGCTCGGTTCCCTTAACCAACTGGCGAGGAGTCGCCTTTGAATCCTTGCTACATAGACACTCTTCTAGTACTTGTTAGCATTGCATCCTACTACCTAGTTTTATGTTGTTGAATAAAAGGGTTATAGTTCATTTTCTTTCGAAAGTGTGAGTTGAGTTTGGTTGAAGAGTGTTTGATAATCATTGTACACATTTGAGACCTAAAACATCATTTTCACCAAGTTACTTTAGGAAAGGTTTATTGATAACTTGGGGGCAAACTTGCCTTGATCACCATGCCTTTAGATGCCTCGTCTTTACGCATCATAAATGTTTTGGGATCCTATTTGGTAACATGTTTTCTAGAAATTTTCCATGCTTTCTTTTAACTTGTACTACCACCCATACTCATACCATACCATATCTATCTTAATGTTTTGTTTTTATGTTTGTGTTTCCTTTTCTTAGGGACAAACAAAGATTTAAGTTTGGGGGTGTGATGAGTATATTTTATACTCATTTTTTACCTATGTTTTGTGTGTTATTTTTTTGTTTTTAGATATAAATAAGTGTTCTAATGCCTAAATTTTAATCTTTATGATTAGATCAACAATTGAATGCATACGAGCAAAATCAAAGCAAAAATAAAGCGAAATAGTGGAAAATCAGCAAACACTGCTACAACATACGACATAAGCTACTGTATTTCAAAAATTTCAGCTATAATATGACCTCAAATGCCATTAAAATTTATATGGATGGATTCTACACTTCAAGAGATCTCCAACGGTATCAAGAACACCAAATTTGGAGTCTAGACGAAAGGTACTCTCGAAGCCGGATGTAGAAATCAATTGCCGATAGCAGTCATAGTCGCTGCACTACGCCTTTTCATGGTCGCGATGATTAGTACCAAAAGAGCGCTATTTTGAGTCCTATTAAGATAGGTTTTGAGTGCTTTTGCGTACTTCAATCATATTATTTAAGCCGCATTTCGACATGTAGGTCCGATTAGTACTACCGATTTTATTTCCTTCAGGTTGTTTTTGTGTTTCTACAGTTTCAGAACCTACCATATCTTATCAAGTTTACATTGAAATTGTGCTGATTTATGCTGAGTTCGTATGAATTCTCAGCGATTTTATCAAGCTTGGGATGAAGAAATAGCAGCCGAAGATGGCTAATGCAGCCGGGAGGATGCAAGTAGAAGCAAAGAAGATAGAAGATTGGCACCTCGTAGGCATAGCTTGGGCTCTTGCAATGATAGCTAAATTTCGCTATAGTTGAATCTTTCGCTATGATAGTGAAATTCTCACTATCATAGCTTAATTACATCATAGCTTAAAATTACTACATAGTGAAATTTTTCGTTTGTTATAGCAAATTTTCGCTTATGATAGTTTAAATTCTCCCGCTATCATAGCGTAAAAACACTCCGTGCATACGAAAATTTCAGATCATGTTTCGTGATCCAAATGACTCAAGTTATTTAATTCCTCTTTTCCCTCAATGTAATCATATATTATTTGTGTTAGCTTCATATTTTTGTATGTTTCAGGCTATATAAGCCATGTGCCGTATGAACATTTTGTAACTCCAACTATTCATTTCACACGCTTTGCATATGGCCCCGGTTGTTCCCATTTTCTTCTTTCTCTCTCCTCTTCTTCTCTCATTTTCTAGGTCGCCAGAAACACCCCCTTCAGAGATGACAACTCAAAGGATGTTTGGCTAAGCCTCAAAACCTTGAAGAGGAGGGTTACTAGGTTGGCTGAGGGGCTTGCCAAAAAGTTCTCCTGTTGCGAAGGTGCATCGCGTATTTGTGGCAGTGTTTCCCAAACCTTTCCAAACTAGGTTTAAATGCTATTTAATGTATTTTCTTTGGTCAATACTTACAAGTTTTCTAGGTTCAATGGTATTCTTAATAGTAGATACACCTATTATCCATTAGATAATATTTACTTGAGCCATTGAAAGTAGGTTAAATGTTTATTTTCAATTATGTGAACATTAAATGCTAAGTAAATGCTAGTTATTCAAATAGGGAATGTTACTAAGGGTTGGTTTTTAAAGTTAAACAAAGATCCGATTTTGGAAATGACTATATGTCATTTTCCCTAATGCGAGAAATAACCCGAGGACACCCCAACCCCATACCAAACTCGGTGACCCAAAACTTCAAGGTCTTCTTTTACATCTTACTTTGAACCAAGCTTTCGCTAGCTTAGTGACACCAACAACCACACTTTTTACTGAAAATCCAAAAATCCAAATGAAAGCCTCACCATTTTGGAATCATTATACAAGTCATTTGTAAGACGAAAACCCATCCCTGTGTTCGAATTTCTAGAACCGCTTATATCGCAGTAGCTTGACTACTTCTGCAGTAGGAGGAAATTTAGATACAAATTTGTCAGACTTCGGATCAACCTATCAGGCACCTAATCACGCCGACTATGACCTCATTTCTCATTACGTAGAAGTGCTTCAGCCGTGGTCACAATCACACAACGTCGAGACCCAAATGCGTTTTGCGCCTATTTTGAGTGCCTATTTCCTTGAACTATAAACACTTATTTTTACGCTCGGGATCTAAAATGAGAGAACACCATCTCAAAGGTTTCTCTCATCCATCTCTTAACAAGCTTAGGTTTTATTTTTGCTTAGAGGATCTAATTTAGTTCCTTAGGTAAGAAACACCTCTAGGAGCCAAGTCTTTGAAGAGGAGAAATTTGAAGAAGAAGAAAAGAAGAAGAAAAGAAGAAGAAGAAGAAGAAGAAGAAGAAGGAGGAGGAGGAGGAGGAGGAGGAGGAGGAGAGGATAAGAGTAAGGTGGCCTTCTACATCCAAATTTATTTAATCTCTTCCTTTCTCTATGTTTTTCTAATTTTAATGGTTTCACTCCTTTTCTAGAGATGCCTTTAGTTCTTACTTTCTTAAGGCTTAGATGTAGCCAAGACTTGAATGTATGAATTCTCATAATCTCTATTGATTAATGCCTTATTTCATATCTATGCGAGTATTTCATTTGCTCTTATTGCCAGGGGTATTCGGGCTAATATTTACATGATTTTTGGTTTGATTCGAGATCTAAGTTGAGGATTGAATTAGACCATGAATGAAATGGCATCTAATTATCATGAGACAGAGATATAAATGAAACTAGGTGTGGTATTGGGGTTTCCTGAGTGTATTGCATTCCTAGTTTTTGTGGCTGAGTAGAAATACAAAATACCTAAATCCTAGGGTAGGTTGTAAGTTATCAGAGAGATTCATAATCGCATTAGTGAAATCGCAATCAACATAATGAAATGAATATTGATTAATTGAGTTAGGAGGTTCGTATATGATTGTTTAGGTGAAATCTATGCCTTAAGGCTTTTTAGTCTTTGTTAAGTCATTGTAGTTTAGGGTTTGCATGCTAGTTTAGTGTAAATTGAGTCTTCCACAGATTTTCCATCATCCAAATAGAGCCTAAGCTAAACTAGAATTCATACCTAATAGTTAATCCTCATGGGACAATACTCATACTTTTACTTTATTTCTTGAACACGACGAGTGCACTTGCGCACTTAGGCCTTCTTATTTTCATATACACCTTTCGTGCCTATCACACACCCTCTTATTTGGATTGAACTGGATTTGATGCCTTAAGGGGTCCTTGGGTGGGGTTTTGGAGAGTTTTTTTTTTTTTGTTTCCGCTATTTTTGCAACTGTTACCACCTTCAAAACCCTTCACCATAGTTGGCGAATGAGTAAACAATATGATGGTAAACCTAAGCATTGACCACCCCTAAGAGTATTCTCTAGTGATGATATATTGCAATAGTTATGTCATTTTACATAAATGAAGCCTGGTAAGCATTTAAATAATGTTGATCAAAAGCGAAAACGAGTGCCTGGAGAACTGAATTAGACCAAAAAAGTATTTTCTTTGAATTAGAGTATTGGCCAAAGTTGAAATTAAGGCATAATATTGATGTTATGAATGTTGAAAAGAATGTATGTGACAATTGTAACGCCTTGAAAATACCCTAACAATTTTATAGCATGTTTAGGGTATAAAATAAATTAAATTTTATTTTTTTGGATTTTAAATTGCTAAGAACGAAAAATGATAAAAACCTGAAAATTATACACGCAGTCGATAAATTTGGTAAAATGTCAAATATGACCTATGGTTATAATGGGAAGTGTAAATGCCAAATGAAATGTGATAAAGTGTATTGAAATGAAAGAATGAAGCCTTAAAATGAAAAAATGAGAAAAGAGGAATTTGTGCAAATAGCCAAACAAGGCTTAGTGAAGGATTTTTGATTAAAGACCAAATATCAGTTCGAGAGGCATTTTGCAATAATCATAAAGAAGTGGGGAGAGAAAGTGCTGTATACTTTTTCGGTTGTGAGAGGAAGAAGATTGCTGGTATTTGCTCCATGAAATCAGGATTAAGGTGATCAAGAGGAAGAAGGAAGATTGGTGTTGAAGAATCAAAGATTTATAGACAAGAAATCAAACCCTAACCCCTTTCCTTATCGTGAGCTCGATTTCAATGAAAACACCATATTGGAATAAAAGTGTTTTTATTGGGTTGTAGATAAGTTTTGGGGTTGCTCTCAAGTTGTTTTTGGTTGTTTTGATTGCCAGGTCCTCAAATGAGGAATGTTTGTATAAAGGAAATGTCAGTTTTTAGGGGAGATGCAAAATTTTCCAAAACTCATGTTCTTGTTTCTCAGTTATAATCTGTGCTATCACTCATCCAAATTGAGTGATTCAAATTTCGCAGTAAACTAGACTTATAGAGCAGTGATTCACAATAATTGAATCCAAATTTGATCTCTATTAGACCTGCAAATTGCCAAAGTGAGACTATTTTCTGGTCAATTCCCCGTTCGGGGCCATATAGTTTTGGTGTTTCGGAACATTTTTGGTATTTAAGCCATAAGTTGAGTTTCACTAATCTAAATTGAGTGATTCAAATTTTTGGGTAAACTAGACTTCTAGGAAAACAAATTTCCCTCACATAAGTATATCCAAATGTGGACCCCATTAGACCCATAAATTGCCTAAAGGAGCCCCGTTTTAAGCAAATCGTTATGTGTTGAAAATAGAATATTCCCAGACAAGCTTAGGACATATCTAGAGCTGGAAGTTCACTGGATGATTCTAATTTCTGAATAAAATAGATTTATAGAGGAACAATGGACTTGAAGGAAGTTAAAATATGGCAATTTGTTCTACAGAATTTTTACAAGTGAAGGTGTGTTGGGTAAAAGGCAACTCTAACTAGAAACCTAAATAAGCTAACTGATATTGTTCTCTAATTATGATGGATTAGGGTTACGGTTTGCAGGAAAACCCGAATTGAAGTCGAGATTCCAGATAGGAATCAAGTGCGATGACCTTTTGGTTCGTTTCTCTATTCTTTTCTTTCATTTCTAGCATCAAATCGACACCCCCTTCCTAGTGATAGAAATTCGGGCCGGCACTCCACAAGATCCTCCAGCCGCTTTCTTCGTCTGATTGACAAGTTACCATGAAGCTAAGCCGTTAAAACTGCTGGAACTGTCTTTGGAAAACGTGGGTTATAAAATTTTGTACTTAAAAATCAAAATCACACCTTTAGATTTAACGAAAATCCGGAAACATAACGACGCATCAAGTGGTCGCTTCTCCGAAATACAAAAAATCATTCTTTTTTGTATAAAAATATACACTCCCAATGTTTTCCAAATATCCAACCACAACCATAAAGGACCTCTGGTCCTCATCAAAATATAAGATAAGGATCAATCCAACATAATTTCATCGCAACTTGTTTTTCTCAAAACCATGCATGCATATTTTACAAAAACAAAATGTCACATTTTAACTTTTACTACTTTTACTTTACACCTTATCTTAGCAGCAATCACAACACAAATGCCTAGGATCGAGGATCCCGAAAGGCTCCTTTCGCCAGCACCGCACTTCCAAAAATTATTTAAAATGAAACCGTGAGTCAAACTGCCGTGAGTACTATAAGTTCTAAATGTTGTTGTTTGCTGTATGTACTTCCCAATATGAAAATCTCTACATAAATGGTTGTAAAACTGTTTATGAGAAAATGAGTTTTTTCTATGAAAACCATTTCTGAAAACTATTTATGCCGTTGAAAATCGCTTTCGTTGGTGTTAATATCTCGAAATTGTTAACAAATCAAGTACCAACCACTATGGCCCATTAAAACTGCTCAAACTATTTATGCCGCTAAAAACTGCTTTCTGTACTAATATCTAAAAGTGCGGGCATCAGAATCAAGTACCAACCACCGTGGCCCATTTCGAGTCACCCCAGGCGTGATGCCACGGAACTCGGACCGGCCCCCGGTAGTGAACCCTAACACTACCCATCTAATATGGTCCTGGCACACGCGAGATCTCTATAAACATACGGAACCTTAGAACCAAAGTGCTCGCTGCAGATGGAACTCGGAACCAAAATGCTCGTGATGGAACCTCGAACCAACACCTCATCGCCATGTACTAAGTCAGCGCGCTAACTATCTATATACTCTCGGTTGCAGAGAGGCGACCACTATATAAATATACTATATTCCAACCCCAATTGCCGACCGTGCAATATAGTTAGTCATAATATCCCATAACCTTGCCATGCACAATCCGCGAGATACATCTGACTGAAACTCCAGTCAGGCCATCTAGGGGTTTTGCTAACCGTGCCAAACTGCTTTTGTGGGCACTGGAATCAAAGTTTCGCGAGTATAACAAATGGAGGAAAAATGCTTTACCACTACACATTGTATTTTCAAAGCACTTTAAACTTGTAATCTAAACACTTCTCGCTGAAAAGGATTTTGAGTACTCACATTTTCTTTTCTCGACTAATTTCTAAATTCTGTTAAGCACTCTAGATTATCAGTCTGATGCTCCAACCGGGCCTACACACTCATACACATTTAAAAATGCCCTCGCTCCAATCGTTTTCTTTAACCATAAACACCTGTGGCTTTCAGTTTACTATATCGAATCTAACTTCGATTCTAACAAAACTTTACGTATAGTCCCATTCGATACGACATCGATAATATGAGTGTGAAATTAACCAAAATGCCCATACATGAATTGCCCCATAAAAACTATATGTTTTAGCAACTTTTTTCACCAAGATGTGGCTGACTACACACGTCAAGACAACTAAACAATTTGCACACTGGTGCTACAATTCAAATTTTTCGTAAATTATGTGGCACCAAATGCTATTGACATGCATATGGTTAAATTCCTGCATCAAGGACTTTCCATGTATTCGTTAAAAACACCCAAAAATATTTCCTCTGAAATTTATGTTCGTACTCATCCGAATAAAATCCTGTACTTCAATCCCGAACTGCCGAACAAATTCGAAATTCAAATTTCAACTGCCTGAACACGTCCGAAATTCCCTAAAATTCCTAAACTCAATCAATCCAAAATTTGGGAACAGGTTTACTACCTTCATTCTAAGAAAATTTGAAGCATTACATAGCATTTAAATAAATAACACAAAATAGAAAATTTTTCATTCTTGAAGTGTGACGAAATGCTGCTTTGGTACCTACAGCAGCTCGCGCAGACCACTTAGCCTTCGCTCCGACAAAATTACTGGCCCACTTCCATAACCGAGAGAAAACGAAGAGTTATACACTAAAAATTTCTTCTCTCCCTCTCTCCGTCCATCACGGTCCGGCCCCCTTGATTTTTATCCCTTTTACTACTATTATTATTATTATTTGGATACATAACTTATATTGCCTCATTTGACGTTGCTTGCCTCTAGTAAAAAGCTTATTTATTTTCAGCTCAATTATTTTAAATGAACTTAACTCGCTTCATTTTCTCGACTTCCTAGATTCGTGAAAAATCTCGCTTTCAGTCACCGGCGAATATCACCGAGAAATTTGTAAATATTCTCGACTGCCTGCATCTTCGACGAAACTTTTCTCGGTCACAGATTTCATGAGACGAATTTATCTGCAAATTGCTTGCCATCCGAGATCTAGCACTTTCTAGGCTTCCCTGAACCATTATGGTAATTTATTATTATTATCCTTTGAAATTCCATAATTTGTACTTTCACCCATCCACTTTCCACTTCTGAAAGTGCCACAATTATTTGAAAACTTTATACTACCCTAAAAACACTAAAAATTCTATTATGGCATTAAAATACTCATGAAGCCCTTAGTGCACATATACACTTACAATTACATACGTACACCCTATCGGGACGGCGCAAGCAAATCCTCCTCTTAGAACATTTCGCCTCGAAATGAACAAAACTAATATAAAGAGGATACCTAATCAAAACAACCGGAGGATATCGACTGTGCATTTGAGCCTCCTTCGACTTACATGTGCAGCATCTTTAACCCATGATCTCCATAAACTTTGATTCACTAGAATGACCTTATTCGCAAAATCGCTCTCGCGATCTACTATCCGCATTGGTCGCTCCTTATAGGTCAAATTATCCTTAGTTCTACCGGGCCGATCTCCGAGTACAATGGAGGATCTCCTCGAATGTACTATGAGCATGGATACATGAAACACATTATGAACCTTAGAAAAGCTCCGAGGAAGGTCTAATCTATATGCTACGGGGTCCCACTTCGCACAATCTCACAGCGGCCCATGCATTCAAGCCCAAATTCTCCGCCTTTCCAAATTCGAGGACACTCAAGGGAAACTCGAGGAAGACCCCATTACCCACCTTAAACCTGCAGCAGATCCCCAATGCAACAGTTTGTTCAAGAGACATCCTTCTGCCTCCGTCTCCCACTATCTTGAGTCCTGCTCTCATTACCCTGGATCTTATCTAAGGTAATATGTACTAACTCCGCCCACGCTCCCTCCTACTATCCCAAAGATACCCGTAGAGACACTCCTAGCCATACAATGCTTCAAATGGAGCCATGCCTATAACGATCGATAAATCTGTTGTTGTAGGCAAACTCCATCAGAGATAAATGTGTATCCCAGCTTCCCTTAAACTCTATCACGCATGCTCTGAGCATATCCTTTAACGTTTGAATAGTTCTCTCTAACTGACTATTAGTTTGAGGATGGAAAGCTATGCTAAAGTGCAATCGAGTCCCCATGGCATCCTGTAAACTGTGACCAAAACTGGATGAACTGCCCCGTCAGACTATCGATAGGAACACCATGTAATCTAACTATCTCCTCCACATATAATCACAACTCATTCAACGGGGTCATCATTAACCGGGAGAAATGCGCTGACATTAGTCTATCCACTATCACCCGTATGCATCGTGTTGTTCCAGTTCAAGCCCAATAACAAAATCCATAGTATTCTTATCCCACTTCCATGCTGCAGAATCGAGCGCAATGCATCTTCCCGTGGCTGGGTGCTCGCTTCACCAAGGACAAAGTTAGGCATCTGGATACGAAATCTGTAATTCCCTTTTTCATGCCCTTCTACTAATAATGCTCCCTCAGAGTATGATACATCTTGGTGCTACCATATCTCAACTCTATCAACAATGGGAGATATACCGTCTGCAGATAAGCATAGGAACCCTCCTGTCAAGCTTGCTGCACCCACTACATTGGCCTTCCCCAGATGGTACTCTATCGTGTAATCATAATCCTTAATCAACTCCAACCACTAGCGTTGCCTTAAGTTAAGCTCTTTCTGAGTGAAGATATACTACAGGCTCTTATGATCGGTGAATAACTGAAAGGGAACACCGTATAGATAATGTCTCCAGATCTTTAGAGCGAAAACCACTATTGCTAGTTCTAAATCATGGATCGGGTAGTTCTGCTCGTGCTTCTTTAACTGAAGGGAAGCATAACTGACGGGTAGTTCTAAATCATGGATCGCCTTTAGTTCACCTATTTAAGGTACACACATTCGACTCCCTCTAACTATTATGCCATCGTGTTCGATCTGAACTCCGTTTCCTACCACCTCACACCGCCCCTCAACTTAATCATCCCCTCTCACCTTCCTTGATCCGATCCACGAAGACGATTTCCACATAAATGCATGCCACCAAGCAGTGTCCTCGATCGCCCATCGCAACCGAACCCCAAAGATTCAACTCTATCAACAATGGAGATATACCACCGCAGATACATAGGAACCCTCCTAAGCTCGCCATGCACTCGCCCACTACATTGGCCTTCCCCGATGGTACCCCCATCGCAATCATAATCCTTAATCAACTCCAACCACCGCGTTGCCTGCCAAGCTCTTCGAGTGAAGATATACCATGTGCTCTATGATCGGTGAATAATCGAAAGGGAACACCGTATAGATAATGTCTCCGCATCTTTAGAGAGAAACCACTATTGCTAGTTTCTAAATCATGGATCTGCAACAATGTGTTTTTCCTTAACTCGATCGAAGCATGTTTTATACTCTACCACAGTCCCGACATCAAACACACCCTAACCCTTTGTCTGGAGGCATCACTGTACACCACATAACCGTCCTTTCCTGACGGTAGTGCTAACACTAGAGTCGTCGTCAATCTCTGCCTCAGCTCCTCAAAACTATGCTAGCAGGTATCTGACCACTCAAATTTCTTATCATTTTTTCAATAGATTGGTCAACGGGGTTGCTATCTTTGAAAATCCCTCAACAAATTTCCTGTAATAACCTGCCAATCCAAGGAAACTACGGACTTCATAAATATCTGTGGCGGCTTCCGCCACCATAGCTTCGATCTTTGAGGATCTCCACTAATACCTTCTCGAAACGCAATGACCCAAGAAAGCTACCTGTCCAACCTCCTCAAAATCGCACTTACTAAACTTAGCGTATAACTAACGCTTTCTCTAAGAATCAGAATACTGCTCGAGATGCTCGCATGTTCCTCTGGATCAGCCCGAGCACACTGTAGAATGTCATCAATGAATACAATCACGACTTATCTAAATACGGACTGAATACCCTGTTCACCAAATCCATGAACGCAGCTGGGGCATTAGTTAATCCGAATGGCATCACTAGGAACTCGTAGTGATTGTATCTCGTCCTGAAGGCAGTCTTAGAAACATCATTCTCTAATTTTCGCCGATGGTAGCCCGACCTTGGGTCGGGGGCTCCAGAATATACCCGAGATCCATGCAATTGGTTAAATAGCTCATCTATACGAGTGAAGCTGACACTGTTGCGCATTGTCGCCCGATTCAAATTGTTGGGTTCATAGTTATACACAACCTAAGCTTCCATCTTTCTTTACGAAGAGAACCCGGAGCTCCCCACCTGAGGTACTAGGCTCCGATGAAGCCTTATTAGCAATTCCTCCACCGTGCCTTCAATTCTTTCAACCCCCCGTCAAGGCCATTCAGATGGAGGAATGGATATCTGCTCAGTCCCCGAATTGTTCAATAAATCTAACTCAATTGCTCTATTCGGGGGTAAACTTGAAATATCATCATCCGAAAGACATCCGAGAACCTTGACATGGGATGTCTTCCACTCGTGTCCCTCTGTCTCCTATCCACCACAAATGCTAAACAACCCCGGCAACCTTTCCTCCGAAACTTTTCGAGGCGGTCATGCAGACACGAGACTAGCGATCTCTTCGATTCCTCAAATATCACGCCGGTTCTCCGCCGAACCAATCTTACTTCTTCTTATAGAAATCTAAGGCGGCTCTATACCGATAACTACCCATACCCAAGATTATATCGTAAAATCTCATGATACTAGCACTATCAAGTCCAATCGGGAAAAATCCTTATTCGATCACCAATTCCGCTACCTAGAACTATCCTTTGGATATCATAGTATCCCCATTGGGTACATAAACCACCATACGACCATCTATGTCAGGACTCCGGTGCCTCCTCGAATGGTACCGAAATAAATGAATGAGTGGCTCGGTCCACCAATACATATGCATCATGATCGTGAACCGAAATCATACCAAATCACGCCCAGATGACCGCTTCACCGTGTGATCGTAAATACCCGAGCCTCGAGCACGCACCACCACTCGCCAATCGCACCGCCGCCTCATGCACCCTACCGCCGACCAGCCGACGCCACCTCTCGCCAACCACCCTACCACCGATCGGGACATCTGGTGCCCGAGGTGCAGATGTGCCATCGTACTGTTCTCGCAGGTCTCACGCCATTCAATCGTGGATGGGCCTTGATAAAGTGACCTTCCCGCCCGCGTGAAACATCCCGTCATGTTCATCCCGCACTCTCCCAGATGCCCCTCCGACATATAGGGCAAAGCACGGAAAGACGCATCCCGAAGATCACCACCTCCCTGGGTCAGCCGGGCGACATCGCACTTCCGGATCCTCGGCGATGCTACTCCCTTGTCTTGAGCCTCCACCGCCGGTCCATTTTTCCTTTCTTTCTTCTTCTACTAGACCGATTATGTCGGGTCGACTAGTGTTGGGAGCACCTTCATTGCTCTCGGCTTCGCCCCAAGTTTGAACCAAACCGCCCTTTCTACCTTAGTGTACCAACCAGCTCTCCAAAGTTATTTCGAGATGCCCAAAGATGAGTTTTTTACCTTTAATGCCAGTTTTTGCTTCATGAATCGCTATATTTCCGTTCCTTCGTATCATAGGCACCACTTTCACGAACAAAGCACCCCACGCCAGACTCGTCATCGCCAGGATCGTCATTTAGACTACACTCCTTCTATTTCGCATCCTAATAACCACGCCGGTAAAATCTATCCGCAAATCTCTCGCGCACTGTCCTAAGTGACCCCGTAGGGTGTTCCCTCCACGGCCTCCTGCACCAATCCTCGCCCCGGGCCGCCATCAAGAACCCCGAAAAGAGGACTTTTTGCCCACCAACACCCCAACACCGTACAAATTTCACTAACCCTGCCTAACCATGTTACGCCGCTCGGGGTCGGTACCATCATAAGTTTTAGCCCTAGTTTTAGAGCGCTGCTTCATCATGCCTCTCAGTCTGAGGCTCCTCGCCGGGGTAGCCGTCAGAATAACTGTATAACCCGATCCATCACAAGGTACCGCTACCAGTCCGCGCCCTCGATGGTTCCTCGGGTCAGGGTCGATTCATTGAAGCATCTTCGATCTAGGGTGCTCCCACATATCTCTCCGGTGGTGCCTCCAAAGGAAATCCTAGATCGACCTCACGACCGGGCCCGCATACGCTGAATTTCAAGATTAAAAGATCTCAGTGACACTTTTCATTATTTGGATTTGATGCAAGCGATTAGCAAAACAATGTGTGGTTGCAATAGAAAATCATTATAAAAACAATTCTATAGGAAATGATCAAAGGGAAAACGAGCTAAAAACAAAGTGAACTATCACCTAAAATCAAGCTCGATAACAACTGACGCATCTCTTCCTAGTGACAGAAATCGCCAAGAATCTAGCAACCTCCGCCCAAGCTCGCCAATCGGCTGCCGCGTAAGCTGCTAAAACCGCTCGAAGCTCGCCACCGATGTTACCATGAATTCCAAGCCGTTAAACCCCGCTCGAATTGTCTTCTTTTGGAAAACGTGGGTTATAAAATTCGCTTTCTATTATTATTATTATCCTTTTGAAATTCCATAATTTGTACTTTCACCCTCCACTTTCCCACTTCCTGCAAAAGTTCCACAATTCTTTGAAAAATTTATAATTTCACCCTCTCTTAAAACACCTTTCAAAATTCTATTATGTCACTAAAATAATTAAGGAAGCCCTTGGTGCACATATGCGACCCTACGGTTACACATACCGTACACCCTATCAAGACGGGGCGTTACAAAAATTGTTTGTGAAATTATTGAAATGATTTTCAATAAAACTGCATATTGATTTATTTAAAGTGATTTGAGAAAATTGATTATGAAATGATTGCCATGAAAATTTGCATGAGTATTGAAATGTGTTATTTGAGTATAAACATGTATATACCCTATTGTAAATTTCTATAATTGATTTTTAATGCCCTTAATAGAATGTTATCCATCATATTCGAGTTAAGGATAGATTGGTATACCAATAAGGGTCAAACTAGTAGTACTGTGAACGAACGTAATGTAGTGTCACTCCGATCCGTAGCCCAGCGAGACAGTATCGATAGTGTTCACAAATGATTTAATAAATCCGACCCAAGAGCTCACAGACCGCACTAAGGAAGTTATAAAAACTCTTATATAGGCTTGCAGCCTAGCGAGACCATGCCGGTGATTCCGTTATCTCACGCAGACCGAAAAACACGGTTAAATTGCTAAGGAAAATGCTAAGAATATTTGTGAAATGCATGATTTGAGTTTTCAATGAGTTATTGTTTAGTGTATATTTGGAATGATCAATGACCAGAATGAATATATATATATATATATATATACATATTGTATTGCATTGATCATTCAATAAGATTCAAAAGCATTGCTTAAAGTCCCATGATTTGTATTAAATAAAATGAAGAGAGAATCGTATTGAACCACTGCACCTAAAATGTCATGTTGTTTTGATCATCGCGCAAGTACCGAGTGAACAGGTTCAAAAGAAAAGACCGTGCAAGCTACAGCAGTCATCAAGCCAAAAGCTTCAAAAGACTTAGTAAAAAGTAAAGCTTCCAACCAAGAATACATGAAACCATGACGTTTTTTGATACTTTTTATTAAAAACTATGTCGAAAATTTAACTCCGATAAATTCTTGTAAATGTTTTATATTTAAACGGCTTATAATGTCGTAATGTATAATGGTGGAAACATAAATGGGCATATATTGAATGAAAATGTGTATTGAGAGAAAAAAATGATGGGCCCCCAAGTTAACGCTCATATACACTATATATTTTCATAAGGATACTATCTCACAAATGAGTAGATTTGAATGTGTTTTATCGAGAAAGGAATCTTCTGTAATAAGATTCATAAAAGAGAGGACCGTTGCCCTAGATCCTAAGGCTCGCATTTCTGCATGGTAGGGTATCAAGCGAGCTCCTCACATTTACAGTATCGAGCCTAGGTTTAGGCGGTTCTATAAAAATGATTTTTGAAATTATTTGTGACATGCATTAATTATTTAAAGGATTTATTATGACTCGATGCGGATCTTGTCTTAATAGGTAAGCATGGATAGTACATGCTACCGATGAGTCCAAAAACTCATTAGATTTTTTTTAAATCTATTTTTCTCGAGTATATAGATAAATGTTGATTTGTTTGCTGTAAATGTGGATATTTTACTCAAATTTCATTTTGCATGAAAATACAACAGATCCTCAAATCTTAGCAAAAATCAAGAAACCAAACAGAAGATAATTGAGGTCAGTCTAAAATTTAAGTCGCGACAGGAAGCTCAGTTGCCAGTCATACCAAGTCACGACATCAACAAATTCGGCTTTGAAGAAGAAATAGAAACACTTGAACAAGGGTCGCGGATTCTGAAGAAGGAGGTTACACAAAGAAAACGTGGTCGAACCAAAGGAAATAATCAAAGGAATAATTCATGTCGTGACATCACTTCTGATGTCGCGACGCCAAAAGTGATATGAATGATGTCGCGCAACACCATTCCGAGGTCGCGACAAGGATCCGTCATAGCTTCACAAGAGAGGTCTTTGAAAGGAAAGAGGGTTGTACCGTTTTAAATGCAAGGCTCCATTTCATGTCGCGACACCACTATGATGTTACAAGCGGTTATTAAAAACGTGAAGATTCAAAGTGCAACCAAAAATAGAGTTTGAAAGGAGGTCGCAGAACTGAGCTAAATAGAAGCACTCACAAGAACTCAACTCATACCTTTACAAATCAAGGATTAGAAATGATGTCGCGCTACCACTCACAAGGTAATGATCAAGAAGAGTCGAAAGGCAGGGGTCACTAAGGTTGCGACACATTCACCTTGAGTGTCGCACTGAAAATATTGGGAAGAAATGTCGCAACGTAGAACCGAGGTTGCAAACTAAGAAAAGAAATGGGGAAGCAAAGAGGTCGCGACATAAAATTGAAACAGAAGGCGTAAGACCACCAACACACCATACCAAGAAATCAAAGTCATAAATACGAAGTCAGTCATACAAATAAAAGTGGTCGCAACCTAAAACTGATGTTGCAACCGTGTCGGAAGAATAAAGACAATGATGTCGCGATACGTAACCGAGGTCGCCATCAACACCGGTGAATATCGAGCAAATGAGGTCGCTACCACAAACGATGTTGCATCACAAAACTTATGCTGCGATTCATCGACAAAGCAGCACAAGACATATTGGTTGCAACTTAAAGAAAGAGGTCGCACTGTCACGGTAATCAAGAGAGTCCATGTCGCGACATCAACTCGAGGTCGCTGGTTATTGTGACAAAAGGAGTCGGGCTTTTTCTTTCGAGTTCATTTAGTGATTCGCCCAAATTCTTTTTATAGTATAATGATAACTTTAGAAGAGTAAAGTAAGTTTCCGCCTTCACTACCTTAAAAGGAAAAGAAGAGGAACTCAAGTGTATTTTAGGAGTAGATTTTTATTTTTTTAGTTTCATTTTTTGGTTTGAATATGAACTGTAAGTGCAGAAAAGTGTAGTCAGATTTTTTAGTTCTATTATTTTTCTAAGTATCACTTCCTCGAAAATTTATGAAATCTAGACAAATTCTATATGGAATTCATTCCTTATTGCACTACAAGGGTTGTTCATGACCTGCTCCATTTCACCAAGAATGCAAGAATCGCAGCTTAACTCATTGATTTGATTACATTTAGTTAAGCGCCTTTCCTCGCACAATTAGAGAGAATTAATTTGGGTTCCTACTTAATTGGTGTCATTTGAATGGATAAGTTCCCAATAGTAGCACTCTAATAACACAGGAATGTATCTACTCGATATCCAGATGCCTCCGCAGACACGCAGACGTAGATTCCCGAGAGTCGAGAAGATTCTTTCGTGACGTTGGGACCACCATTGATCTAACCGCTAAGCTCTGAGAGTTCATTTTGATAAATCCCTCATTCGCTAATAATTGAAGTTGGAAGGGTGTATTGAACAATATAAATAATCAGAGAGTTCACCTCAATCTAAAGGAAGTTCCAACTCAGATTAGCTTAGGATCTAATCAAGAAAGGGATAAAACCCATAGATCTAGAGGTTGAGCCACCAATTAAGTGGTAGAAAATTTACGAAAATCCCGAAGGAAAAGAAAGTTCTCACACAACAGAGTCATGAAGTATTGAGAAAGAAAATACCCATCTTCGCAAGAGAATTTGGAATACAGTAGCCAGTTTTGATCTGTCTTCGAGAGGTTAAGGATATCTAATCATGAATATGGAGAAATCCAATTCCAATAATTAGGAATCTTGGACAATAACCAGATCCATAGAATAGAGCAATGTACTTAATCTGGACTGGATCGTTTCATTGGCTTCATCGATAGTTTTCGCTTTCTCATAGGAAACCGATTTAATCCATTTTATATATGCAATTTATTTTTCTTCACCACGTTTGTTTTAAGCTTAGTTTGACATTATTCAATATTATAGGATTTTTAATTTTTGTTGTTTAGATAAAACCTTCACTATGAGTTTTGAGTCCAAATAGTATAGAATTTTAGTATTGGGGAGAAGGATTCGTAATTCGCTATCAATCTCAGGAATGATACCCGATTTCACATCTGTATTTACTACTTGTATGGCCTGTGCACTTGCAAAGTCATAGACCGGGACCCTATTTTAATCATGAACATTAAGAGAAAATTATTTTATCGTTAAAATTATCCAAAGTAACATGGATGCAAGAGTAAAGGTAAGACTCTTGTAATTATGTTAATTTGAGGGTTTTAGTCTATATAGAAAAGGCAAACAAGTTTATGGTTCGTTGTCAGGATTGAAAGAATTAATTAGATCAATATTCTCGACAAAGAAGGAAATGCTAATTTGGACATTTTATAAACGAAGAACAAAAATAGTTACAAGCAAGGTTACATCAGCCAATTAAGACCTTAACAAAGCCATGTTGGAAAATATTTGTTTAGTTTGACTAATCCTATTGTCATGAAAGTGTGTTTTGATTTCAAAGAAAACCTTTAATGCATAGGAAATAGGATTTCAATTCGATTCCAAAGAGACACGAATTGGAGAGAACACTCAGAGCTTAAGAAAGACAAAAGAGTGTCCACTATGGCGTATGAGAGATATGACTTATAGCGAATCAAGAGTGACAAGAACTGTAAGGCCTCCTTATTACCGATACACAATGGAGGATTTTCTCGAGGTCATTATTCAGAAGAGTATTCGCAATCGTACAGTCATCAGATGCAAATACTCAACTAAAGCCAACCTTGTTATTTACAATGGTTCAAGAACATCAGCCATCCGTCATCCCAATCAAGACCCAAACGAAAGCACCGAAGATTTTCTCAAGAGGTCGCCGGAAATGCAATATGTATTCAACACGCATTTATCGCATGTCGCCGACATGTAAAATGTTCGCCACTGTTTATCTTCGTCGCAACTTCTTTGGTGTTGCGTAATTCTCATTGTCCATCAGATCGGTTTAATTTCTCACGACGCTCCTGGAATGATGCCTTTCCGCGACATCATGTCTTCTTTCTTCATCACCTCGTTGTCGACTTTTGAGTTTTTCACGCCTTAAATTGCTTCAGTTTTCAATTACGCTTCATTTGCGATCGAGCTTTGTAGTTGCAACCTTAATATGTATTTCGATTGTCGTAAAGGCTTCACGACATCAAATCCTTAATCCTTTGCGCCTCTCCCGTCGTACTCTTCACTGCCATCAAGACGCTTCATCCACATTCTCATTCCTCTTTACCGCAATTTCGCTTTGAATTCCCGTCGTACGCCAGCTATGAAGCATTCATATTCCCGCACATAAATCAGCCTTTTTAGAATAAATAAATCAGAAAATGGACTGAAAATAGATGACTTTTAAGCTCACAACTCCCCAACTTAAAATTTTGCTTCGTCTCGCTAAAGAAAAGAAAGATTTGCTCGTTCCTCAAACAAAAGGACATTTTTCTCGTTTTGTTTGCAACTGCAATCAATTTAATTGAAAACTAAATTGCATTCGCTTATTGTATATTTAGCTTCAAGTCCGTATAAAGGTTAGTTTCTACCAATCAGTGTACATAACTAAATCATGAATTTGTTTTATAAAACAAGATAGTCAATTGATCCCGTCGGCTGCAGGTTGCCTCTTTCCTCACTCTTAGTGAGTCGCCTAACCTCGTGAGGCTCTTCACAACTGATCCTTGAATAGTTTCCAAATTCCATACGCTTATTGTTCATATTGATCTCCACTATCGTAGGAAATTCCAACCTTCAAGATCGCCAGTCTTTCGCTTGTAATGTTAGTTTGGGTAATGTAGATAAAGATTGAATTTTTAGGTTAAGATTACCCAAACTCTTTCTTTTTTCTTACTTAACTGCTGCCTTCCTTATCCTTCAACTTTCTCTTAGTTGATTTCCCCAAACTTCATCTGGGGTATCTCCTTGAATTCTTGTGTTTAAACTCCAAGCTTTGCTCCAATTTCTCATTTGTATTTCTCTCATCGTTGAACCTTTCTTCGCCACTTTCTAAAAAGTTCAATGTTCTGTCTTTTGTGCTTCTAACACCTCCAGCTTAACTTTGGGTTAGTAACTCCCATACCAAATGGCATTAGTACTAGGTGTTGAAACACCCTAAGAATTTAATTGCTCAAGAGAGTTGTGCCACAAGACAAAACTTTCCTTAAGCTTTCTTTTTTCGTTGTTTCCTCCCTGCTTTAGATCTGTCCTTCTTTCACCCTTTTCTGTATTTCTCCTTAGTTCTCCAAAATATACTCCCCAAACTTTATTTTTTCCTCCTCCTTGAGTTTTGCACCTCGTATGTTCTTACCGTAGGATTAGTTAATATAAAGGATGGCTTGGGATTTCCAATTGCTTGTTTGAAGATAGGGATCAAGTTGGTTCAAATTTAGAGCTAGGTGTATGCAAAAGCATATAAATAATGGCTAGAAAGGCCAACTGCCAAGGATAGCTCGTATCATTCTTTTGTTAGTTGTATTACCTAGATTTCATTCGATCAATAATCTAACAAGTTCTAGAACTCTTTTGGTTAATCGTGAATAACCCTAAGGATGTCCTTGACTCACTTCAGCTTGATGAGGATTTATTTGATCCCGTGTTCACCAAGTTCTTTACTAACTATTTATAATTCAAACCCCAAAATATGTTTTTCCTCCTTCATTTGTATAACTTTCTCTTTAATTGACTTCTATCAACTCCAATTCAAATTAATTATGCAATTTGTGTTTCAATTCATAATTATGCCACTAGCCCTTATTTTTCAATTATTGTGTTTCGCCTATATTCTAATCAATTAGCTAATATTATGATATGTCATCATTTCATTACAGCTAATTTATCTATTCTTCTAACAATTAAAGCAAAAAGTAAACACACAATTTGACTTCAAACAACACAACATCAAACAAATTTCTTATTTTATTCATGAGATTGTGTAAAAGTTGAGAATCAATAGGCTGGGAATGAGGAAGAGATGGATGAGTCAATTGGAAGTTTTTTTTCTTTTTGAGGAAGTAGCAAAGATGTTTGGAGGATCCAGATCAAGGGTCGCTGTGTTCAAGTTAAACTTTGGGAATTTCATTTATGTCCCTCTTCTTTCAAATTTTCTGAATTGTTTTCTCCCATTTGTTCTTCAAGAATCGCTTCATTAGTGAGATCAACTTCCTTTTATTCAAATCATCTGCCTTTGGGAGGACTCAACTCTTGTTCATTGTATTCTCCATTTCGCCATTACCTCTCTGCAAAAATTCGATAAATTATCATAATCAAATCCAAGTTTTCCAACCAATTTTTTCTTCTATAGCATCATTGTCATCAAGCACTTTATCTCTATCTATCATCTTTCTCGAAGTCTTAATGCTGATATATAAAGGAATTTGAACCTTTGATATGCTCCTTTGTCTTGGCTTCTTGTTCGCATCCTTTCTTTGATAAGTTTCGTGAGTTTCGAGTCTCGACACATCATTATCAGAATGATCCATGGCTAAGTCAGCAGCCTTTTCACAAGAGAGCTGGTCTCTTCCCTCCATTTCCTTTGAAATTTTCTTGATGCTCTAGGATCTTTTAAGCTGCTCCTCTCCTTTCTCGCTCTCAATCCTCTTCCCATTCTACTCTTTCTTCAACTCGCTTCATACATTTCCTCTTCGTTCAGCCTCTTCCACCGTTGATCTCTTCTTTTCACTCCGCCATACACATCTTCTCCGAATTTCGTTGAATGCTCCATTTCTTCTTTCTTCCATACTTTTCTCTCGCATAGAAATGAGCATCTCCATTATTTATTATCTTCGGGCTCCTTCAGCTTTCTCCCGGTTCCCTTCCGAATTCCCCCCGTTTCTCATCGGGGGAGAGCCGGCTGCTGGGTGGAAGAAATCTATAGGACTTCTTTCATCTGCTTCCATGTCCTCTACAAAAATAGAGGTGTTCCCTTCTGGCTGTGTGTCTGGATTTTGTTCTTCTTGGTCTTCAACCCGAAAAGTTTCCTCTTCTTTTCTTGTATTCTCCTCTTCATTTCCAAAGACCGTCCCACTATGACCCCATTTTTCTTCAATTTTCGGCCCTCGTTTATCCCACGTGTTAATGGTGGGGCCATCAGCACTTCTCCTTCTTCACTTGAACTTCCTTCACACCAGCCCTATACATAACCCTGATGGTTGTCGGGTAATCGTGCCTCTTTGCTCTTCCATGATATTTCACATGGAGTTTTCAATAGCCCAAAGATTCAGCTTATAGCCCTTCAGGATGGCATAGAGTATGACTGCTTCTTGTTCTCTTACTGTGCAGACATGCTTTGTAGGAACTAGAACTAAAGCCAGAAAATAAAACCATACTCATTTTCCGTCGCATCTCCCTTATTGATAATCTTTTCTCCTCGACCTTTCCCATTTCACCGCCATATGTCCAAATTTCTCCGGCTATCTTTCACAAGTTAGGCTCGCTATCTTCTTGTACTTTCTTGATCCATGCTTTGACCCTCCATTCCATACTGCATTTATAGTCTCGGGCCATATGGAACCCAAACCCTCTCGATTTAAAAAACAAGAGTTCTCCTTTTCGCCAACAAGGTTTGAGTAAAATTCTTCACAACCAGCCGCATAACCCGCTTTTGATGTTTGCGCACTTTTCCCACTCTCTTTGCTCTATCAATCCTTTTGAACGGGGGAGATGAGATGATCGATCCTTTCTCCTATAACCTTTCGCATAGTGTTTCTTTCCATACTGAGTAAGCTTCTTCTGAAATGAAGTCATCCTCCTCCTCTTCTCGCTTCTCCTTCCCTTTTCTCCCATGCCGCCTTGCAACTCCGGTTGAATCAAAGAAAACAGATCGCCTGTTCCTCCATCAGAGGTTCCAGATGAACTCCTCGGGTTGAGCATGTTCTCCATGATTTCACTTATTTACGAGGATTGCAGGTTCGCCATTAGAGAAATTGAAAGGTTTCGTAGGAAGAAATTGATCTAGAACAGGAGATTTGAAAATCGTGGAATACGCTGAGTGAAAGTCAATTTGCTTCAAGGAAAAATGATATTGAAGGAGCTAACGCTATATAATTCAATTATGATTGTGGTCTATTTATTATTTATTTATTTGCGCTTGTCGCGACTTCAATTTTGTCGTTATCAGGCCACAACTTTAGGCAAAATTGGGGCGCCCACCGCAAACTTTTCTTCATGCTCATACGAATTATCTGCGGAGGACAAGTCATCCCGTCGCGACACGTGCATCTCATGACATTATTGTCGCGACTCACCACTCTTCAAGGACTTGCTCTTGTCGCGACCCAAATGCTCGTCATACCTTTCAACCGTCGTACCTGGTCGCGACTCATT